>JALIGW010000006.1:71918535-72113535 GCA_023053685.1 Diadophis punctatus similis | reverse complement strand
GTGCCTCATGCGACAGTTCATCTTTCTTTCTTTCCTTGGGATAAGTACAGGTAGTCCTCGACTTACGACAGTTTGTTTAGTGACCATTGAAGCCATAACAGCACTGAAAAAAGCGACTAATGACTCTTTTTCACACTCACAACTGTTTGCAGTATCCCCCCTGGTCACGTGATCAACATTCAGACGCTTGGCAACTGACTCGTATTTATGACGGTTGGTGTCCCGGGGTCACGTGATCACTTTTTGCAATCTTCTGACAAGCAAAGTCAGTGGGGAAGCCGGATTCACTTAACAACCGTGTTACTAACTTAACCACTGCAGTGATTCACTTAGCCACTGTGGCAAGAAAGGTCATAAAATGGGGCAAAACTGACTTAACAAAATGTCTCGCAGAGTGACAGAAATGTTGGGCTCAATTGAGTCATAATTCGAGGGCTGCCTGCAACACCGGTAACTTTCTGTTGATCTGTAAGCTGCTTTCTCCCAGGAATCTGAAAGATGAAGACATAGATAGTCCTTAGACCAGTGATGGCGAACCTTTTTTGGCTCGGGTGCCAAAAGGATGCACACACGCGCGATAGCGTGCACTTGAGTGCCCACACCCATAATGCAATGCCCTCCCCCATGCATTCGCACAACCCCCCACGCTGCTCCCCTGCACATGCACACAACCCTCCTGAGCTGCCCCCCCCCTGCGCATGCGCACAGGTCTCACCGAAGCCTCCAGACTTCCGGTAAGTCCGTTGCGCTGTTTTTTGTTCTCCCCAGGGTTCAGGAAAGCCTCCGAACTTCCGGTTGGGCCGTTGGGCTGTTTATCAACGTCCCCAGGCTTCAGGAGGCTTTCCTGAAACCTGGGGAGAGCAAAAACGGCCGAAAAGAAGGCCGAAAATCAGCTGGAGCTGACGTAGGGCAACACCTCGCGTGCCCTCAGATATGGCTCCACGTGCCAGAGGTTCGCCATCACTGCCTTAGACTTATATACTGCTTCACAGTGCTTTCCAGCCCTTCTCTAAGCGGTTCACAGAATCAGCATCTTCTCCCCCCAACAATCTCGGTCCTCATTTGACCGACCTGGGAAGGATGAAAGGCTGAGTCAACCTTGAGCCGGGGAGAATCAAACTGCTGGCAGTGGAATGTGGAGCGAGTCTGCAATGCTGCATTCTCACCACTGCACCACCATGGCGCTAGATCCTGAGTGGCCCCTCGTGGTACATCATGCCCAGACAAGTGGTCCTCAGCCAGGCAGCCGGTGCAACTCCTAAACTCTCTACATAGGTGACAGTTTGCCAGCCTTTCCTTGCTCTGGTGCCTTAGAACCGGAACTGCACGCTCTGGATCATCCCCTTTGTCCTCACAACGGTGGAAACCATCTGATGTACTGGGGGAGGGAGGGCTGTCATCCCTTCCCCCTCCTCCTAGTTACTCAATGCCTTGTACTTTTCTATCCCACCCCACCCCCGCTGTTTTATGCAGACTCCCTCTTCAGGAAAAGTCAAAAGTCTGGGATGGAGTGGCATCCTTTTGGGAATGGCCTCTACTACGTATCCCAAGGGAAAAAGACCTGGTACGAGGCAGAGAACTTCTGCATGTCCAGAGAGGCCCATCTGACCTCCGTCCTAAGCTCCGAAGAGCAGGTGACATCCCTCCCCCAATTGTTCAGGCCTTAAAGGACCTCCAGAGTCCCCCTCTTAAACGGGAGGACCTGGACACTGCGTCGTTCCCAATGCTGAGGGCTTCCTTGGACCGGTTGGTTCCACAAATGCGTTTTATACTTAGATCAAAACTTGCTTCTCAAGGGGATCTGAAGGGTCCCTGGAACTGCAGACCGAGAGGGCAAAGGCAAGGAGCTGCTCCTGGCTTCCCTGATGCCATCTTTCCCCTTTCTTTGGCAGAACTATGTGACTTCACAGCTCACCCAGCCTGCGTGGATTGGCCTGACCGACGGAGGACGAGGAAGGTGGGAATGGACAGACGGCTCCAGATTAGTAGCCCAGTGAGTCTGCCAAGGCTGGGGCCTAGAGGGGATGTTGTCACCTGCCCAGAGGTGGGTTCCTCCCAGTTCGGACCGGTTCGTCTGAACCGGTAGCAACCTGCTGGTGACGTAACGATGACGTCACAGAACTGGTTTTGCTGGTGCCAGTCCGTGGACGCCACCATCTTTTTTTTGGAATTTTTTTCAAATTGTTTTCGAATTTATTTTTGAAAAAAAAATTGGGGGGGGGGGGAGATTTTTTCCGGGTTTTTTTTTTTTTGCGCATGTGCAGAAGCCGAGTTTCCAGCACTGCGCATGCATCACCATCTTGTTTATGGCTTTTTGGGGGGGTGTTATTTTTATTTTTCGGCACTGCGGGAGGAAGCGAACTGGCAGCGAGATAAGTTAGAACCCACCACTGCACCTGCCTCATTCTTTGGTCGTCTCTTCAGAAGTCCCAGCAACACAACATGCGTCTTTCCTGCCCCATGATGGGGCAAGCTGCAAACTTCTCTTTCTGCGTCTGAAAGGTGCTTTTTCAAGAGGCAACTGGACTTTCTTGTTTTTCTTTGAAGATGTTTCTCTTCTCATCTAAGAAGCGTCTTGAAAAAGCACCTTTGGGACAGCCATGACCTGGTGGCTGAGAATCTCCACAGAAACACTCTTTCTGAGCCTCACATAGGCTTAGTGCACAGGTTTCCTTGATCATGGCAACGTCCATGCCAGAGGTGGGATTTACTTATCTTCCCTACCAGTTCGCAAATGTGAGTGCGTGTGCATGCTAGCTTTGCTCGCAAGCGCCTCATCTGCGCATGTGCATGGCCTTCTGTGCATGTGCAGTGCTTGCGAGTTATGTTGGGGCAGGTGGGCGGAGTCTCCTGCAGTTGCCGCTACTGGTTCGTGCGATACGGAGTGAACCAGCTGAATCCCACCACTGGTCCATGCTTGCCGGCCTTGCTCTGCGCTGCTCAGGTGGGGTTTTGACAAGGATGGTTCTCATAAATGAAAGTAAGTATACGTGTCCCAGGATTCTGTTGCAGGATCCAATCTGAGTCGGTCACCTTGCAATGAACAAGGACGTGCATTCAATTTCTCAGCTCTTGCTGGCTGAGCAGGGACAAAAATAGCCAGAGAAATTATTTATTTATTTATTCATTTATAATTAAATTTATATACCGCCCTTCTCCAGGGGACTCAGGGCGGTGAACAGCCAAGTAAAAACACAATATAAACATTAAAATATGTATACATTTAAAAGAAAATATTAGATGTGGCCCTGATTTAAGACAATACAATTAAAATTTGGTAAAATCTTAAAAACCCCAAAAACTTTTTCACGCCAGCCCGGCTTGATAAAAATAGTACGTCTTGAGGGCACGGTGGAAGGTGGCCAGGTCATGAATGGTTCTAGAGGGAACTGGTTCCAAATGATTGAAGCCTGGGAACTGGGCCCCCTTATCAGTCAATAGGAGTGCTGATTTACCACCAGCCTATCAGTTAACGGTACTTAGGAGCACAATGCACAAGGAAACATCAATTAACAATTTAATAGCCAGCCATCAATACCCCAATTAACAACTGAAAGCTACACACAACCAGGAACTATATCAATGCAACAATGTAGAACAGCTCAGTGCACACATTCTGGGGCGAGAGAAGTTCCCTGAAGATGGCTCCAGCATGAACCCCAAAACTTGGAAGAATAAAACTTTGGTTCTGGTGACTGATTCAGATTGCATCCTGCAAGGACTGTTGTTCTTCCGTTTTCAGATCCCGTGGGAAAGTCACACAGAAAGTTCTAGAAAGGCTTGCCCTGCCCCTCCCTCTAACAAACTTGTCTTCTCTAAACAGGAGGTTGTGGAGAAATTCAAGGGCTTGGGAAACCTACCCATTTTGCATCCCCCCAAAATTATTTCAAGTCAAGGATAATGAAAACCTGAGAGGGAGTCAGTGTGAGGCCACCCTGTCTCCGGAAATGGGATTGCAGAGGGACCCAGTCTCATTCCCAGAGAGGCTATGCAGGGACATTCTGTCCGAGGGCAGTTTCTGGGGACATTGCAAAGGGGTCAAAGAAATCAAGATGGCGTCCATGTGGACATGCCTGAACCCTTAGTTGGGAAAGGTGGAAGGGAGAGAAAACCGTATGATGAAAGACTGGGGTTTCAGCAACATGAGAAAGGGGAGATGTTTTTGAGTGATGGGCACTGCCTGCCCCTCATTTGCAGGCGCACCACTAGAGATAACTGTCTCTCTATGTCTTCAGTCTTTCTTGGGTGTAAAATGGGCCTCTTCCCTCCTCTCTCTCCAAGGTTCTGGTCTCAGGGCCAGCCCAGCCACTCGGAGCACCTTGGAGACGGAGACCAAGGCTGCACAATTATCGTCCCGTCGTCTAAAGGAGAGAACTGGAATGACGTTGACTGCAATCAGCTGAATAGATGGGTTTGCAAAGGAACTCTGGATGCCAAGGAGCACAAAATCCATCAAACACATTGACCAGAGCCACTGAGGCGGACTCAGAATATTTTCACTGGGGGGCGCCAAACTCCATCAGCTATACCCAATCACGAAGAGGCCGTGAATATACTCTTTTATCCAAGCGTAATTCGTCCAGCCGAGAGACGGGAGAGAGGCCGATCTTACGTGACCTTTTAGGGTCAAGATGTGGCCTTTTTTCGGAGCCCAGAACAGAGCCAGCGGGGCAGCATTCACCAAGATGTCGTAATTTTGCCTTTGAGGCTGATTCAAGCCCTGAAAAAGCTGCAGAGTGAGTGGACGAGGACTCTTCTGGGTGAGCAGTCAGCTGTTATCTCTGCCGAGAGGGTTTCCCCAAACAATGCTGGGTGATCTGGCTCATCTGTCACCCCATTGGCTGCCAGGGTGGATTCCACTTACCTGGTTGGATGATTGGGTGCTCCATTCCGCCCTCATTGCTCTGTGTACCTCTCCCCCAAAGCTCTGCACTCGGGGGAAGAGGACGACCACCCTGGATTGAAGGGGTGTAGCGATCTTCGGTCAGGGGGAAAGGATAGCTGTCTCCCCCTTGCTAGAACCCCCCTAAGAAGCAAAAAGCCCAGTGCATGCTGACAATTAGAGGTGCACAAGCAGGACACTTGAGAGGCTCAGAGGGTCATGGTGTTAATATAGACTTCTTGCTAGGAGAGTCCAAAGATTTTGTGTTGTTGCACCAATTTAACAGCTATCACAATAAGAATAAAATAGGAGAAGACACTGCCAGGAAATCTCCAGCCACAGGCTGGAAGAAGAGGTTGGAAAAGCAGGCTGGAGGAAGGAAGGATCCAATCACATCCATCTCTTTCCCAAGGAAACTTCCTGGATGTATCCATAAGTCCTCCAGATGTCAAGCCCAGCGCTAAGAAAATGAACTTAGCTTTCCCAGATCTCAGGCCACCCAGAGACCCCATAATGCAGAACAAAGACTGTACAGCTCTAGAGAAGACTGCAAGAGGAATATTTCCTTCCTCCCTCCCTCCCTCCCTCCCTCCCTCCCTCCCTCCCTCGCCACCTGGGTGGCAAGTAAAGTTCAAAACTAAGAATCACTGTATAAAGAAAATATTAAAACGTATCACAAACAATCCAAAAAATAGTGTTTGAGAATTTCAGAACCCTACACAATAACATCAAGCCTCCTGGCCTTTTACAGCTTCCTGACCCCAATCCGTGGGACAACTGCCAATCTCAGCATTTCCGCGAAGGCCAGCAGGGTGCAGCCTATCCTGATCGTGGTGGCCAGGTGTTCCAGAGGCTAGGGGCCCTGACTGAAAAGGCACATTTCCTGGGTCCCACAGAGACCCTCCGTCAAATGCCGCTCCTGCTGGATCTAATTGGGTGGGCAGAGACCACCAGAGAAGGCTCTAGGAATTTGGGCCCCATGCTATCCTCAGGTGGGAGCAGGAAGTCCAGCCCTCGCCCGCTGCTTTGCGTGGTCCGGCAGGGTTCAGTGCTTTCTCCTCTTCAGCTTAACATCCACATGAAGCCACCGGGTGGGCTCATCCATCACCAAGCGGGGAGAAATCATCAGTGTGCTGATGATACCCAGCTGTCTCTCTCGGTCCATGATGACTTACCGTAATTTTCGGAGTATAAGACGCACCTTAGTTTTTGGGGAGGAAAATAGGAGGGAAAAAATCTGCCTACCAGGTATTCATCTGGCTAGCGTCCTTAGTCTGTTCAGCTTCAGCACATTATTTTATCCCCTGGTTAGGACTTAAAAAAACCTTATTCTGAGAGAGTAACAATGAAAGAGCCTGCAAGCCAGTAAGAGTTGGGAAGATCGTTAGCACCTGGTTAGGGCTAGAAAAAAACTTATTCGGAGCAAGTAGAGCAATGAAAAAAAACCTGCAAAGACTTAGGGCTGGAAAAACATTCTTTGGAGAGAGTAACAATGAAAAAGCCTGCAAGGTAAGAGCTGGGAAGATCTGTTAGCACCTAGTTAGGGCTGGAAAAAAAAAAGGTACATTCGAAGTATAAGATGCACCCAAATTGTCAGCCACTTTTAGGGAGGAAAAAGGTGCGTCTTATACTCCAAAAAATACGGTAAGCCTGTGATGGCTAACCTTTTTGTCGCGTGCTGAAAGTATGTGAAAGTGCCCATACACGCCCACATTCATAATGCAATGCGCGTGCGATCCCACCGTGCCCCGTTTTGGGCCTAGTAGGCCTCCCTGCACTTATAACCCATAATGCAATGCACATGCGACCACTCCCCCTGTGCTCCCCCCGCGCATGTGCGTGTCCCTCCCACATGTGCCCCACCTCCCCACGTATGCGTGGCAGAGACCTGAAAATCAGCTGGCCGTCGGGAGGCGCATGCGCATGCACGGTGGAGCTGAGCTGGGGCAACGGCTCGCGTGCCCGCAGAGAGGGCTCTGCGTGCCATCTGTGGCACGCGTGCCATAGGTTCGCCATCACGGATTTAAGCAAACTGAATCTTGGCAAGGCGGAATGGCTCTGGGGTTGGAGCTCTTTGGATCACAGAGAATTGCCATGGTTTGCTTCAGGGTTGAATTCCAGACGCTGCTTGGGACCCTCAAACCCCTTCATGGCTTGGGGCCTGGTTATTTGTATCTGCTTGACCCACCAGATTGGGGAGGCAGAGTAGGTTCTGGGTCTCTTCCATCGAGAGGTCCACCTAGCCCAAGGAAGAAGAAGGGCCTTATCTGTGGTAGCTCCCCCACTATCATCCCAATGGAGATAAAACTAGCCCCGTCCCCCTCGTTAGTCGTCCAAAAGGCTCTGGTTTTTCCAGAGGGCCTGGAGGTCGCAGGTTGATATGGAGCCCACCAAGTGGCTTGTTTGAATGTTGTCACCAGAAAGTAGAGCTTCATCGGTTCATTGTATTTGGGGTTTTATTCCTGCAAGTGTCTGCAGTCACTATGAGTGAGTAGAGCGGCCATGTAAACTCCTTTAATAAATAAATAAAATAAAATACATTCTCCCAAGATTTTTGAGGTCTCAACCTGAGGAAGGAGGAGGAGGAGGAGGAGATGGTCCTGGAGATGTGTGGGTACCAAGCCCTGTGGGGGCTTTAAGGGTCAAACCCGTTTTTTTGAATTGAACCCGGAAGCTAACAGGAGGACAGTGCAATGGAGCTCTCTTGTCCCATGCTTAGGTCAGCAGTTTTGCCAACCGCCAGGCTGTTGAACTGTGCCGTTGTGTTTTCTGTTCACAATCGTGAATCGTGTTGAAGTCGTGCAAGATTGGAAGATATGGAGAGGCCTGGCCCAGAGAGTCACCAAAAGTCAGACACAACTCAATGGATAACATCAGCGTCGTCATCATCATCATCATCATCATCATCATCATCATCATCATCATCATCAGGCTGTAGAATTTTGGACCAAATGAAGCTCCTAAATCGTCTTCAAGGACAGCCCCACATACAATGATTACTGCAGTAGTCTAGTGGATATAAAGAAACCAGGATGATAAAGGGTCTGGAAAATAAAACATACAAAGAGCGGTTGCAGGAACTGAGCTTGGCCAGTCTGGCGAAGAGAAGGACCAGGGGTGACATGATAGCAGTGTTCCAATACTTGAGGGGATGCCACAGAGAGGAGGGGGTCAGGCTGTTCTCTATGGCACCAGAAAGCCAAGCAAGGAATAACGGATGGAAGCTGACCAAGGAGAGATTCAACCTGGAAGTGAGGAGAAACTTTCTGACGGTGAGAGCGATCAACCAGTGGAACAGCTTGCCAGCGGAGGTTGTGAGAGCTCCAACACTTGCGACCTTCAAGGGGAGACTGGACTGCCATCTGTCTCAAATGGTGTAGGAACTCCTGCTTGAGCAGGGGGTTGGATTAGATGACCTACAAGGTCCCTTCCAACTCTAATAATAAATCTAAATCTAAAACTCGTGTGTGTGTGTGTGTGTGTGTGTGTGTGTGTGTGTGTGTGTGTGTGTGTGTGTGTGTATGCACACGCACATGCACCTTTGAGTCAGTCTTGACTCCTGGCAACTATGGGGCAAGTCCACATGGTTTTCTTGGCGTTTGACTTGCCTTCTTCTTCCTGGGGTTGAGAGTCAAGAGATTGGCCCAAAGTCACTCAAGCTGTCCTTGTGTCTAAGGCAGAACTAGAACTCTCTGTCTCCCGGTTTCTGGCCCAGTGCCTTAAACCCTTACAGCAAACTGGCTCTCAGCAACTGAGGAGGAAGGTGGGGGACAACTGAGCATCCAAAAGCTCCTGAGAATCTACTCAGCCTTTCCTTTGAAGAGGAGAACTTCTCTCACACAATCATATCCAGGGCCAGTCCAGAGATGTGAGCTACGGGATGCCAATGGCTGCTTCTCCAGGGCTGCCCTCTTGGCAGTGCCATCACAATCCCTCCACAGCTGTGCCCGCAGCAGCCAATCAGCGGATGGCTTGAGTCACAGGGCAGGGGGTGCCTTCACCTGGGAAGAGAAAAGCAAGGAAGCAAGCCAGGCCAGAGGAAGGAGGGACCACTCAATCCACATGATTCCACGTCCAGAAGTCAAGTAACCACAGAGCCAAGAATAACTCTGCCTAAGGAGATTCTCAGCAAGGAGGTACAGATTAGCCAAATGATCAGGGGTGGGTTCTGGTTTTCTGTGTTGCCGATTCACTCAGGGATGAACCGCGCGGGCACACACGTGCTCTGTGCGCGCACATGCACATGTGTAGTGCTAAAAACACAGCTTCTGCACATGTGCAGAAGCAAAAAAACAAGATGGGGTGCCTACGGCGCTGCTGGGAGAACCGGTTCAAGAGCGTGGCAGGCAACGACCCAGGCTGCCAAGTTACTACCGGTTCTATAGAACCTGTCTGAACCGGTCCAAACCCACCTCTGCAAATGATGCCTTGCGGGTGGCCAACTGTCCCCCATCAGCGGGAGGACTGCCCAGGACAATCGAAATCTTGAATTGCACCCAGAGGTCCAGTAATAACCAGAGCATCTCATGAAGTGAAGATGTTATATAGACCGGGGGTCTCCAACCTTGGCAACTTTAAGACTTCTGGACTTCAACTCCCAGAATTCCTCAGCCAGCTTTGGTTGGCTGGCGCACAAGATGGATCTGTGCTAAAAACCTCCCACCATCCTGGTTGCCACTGTAGCAAGGCTGTGCAGACCTCCAATCTGCACATTTGGGGTTAAATGGCAACCAGGACTGGGGATTGTTGTCACGGATGTGGCTGTGTAGATTGTGGTTTATGAACACCTTTTTCAGCCATGGAAAATCCAGTCCCGATTGCTACTGTCATCCAAAACCTACCTGGAAATGAAATTAGAAGCGTGGCAGGGCATGTAGATTGCCACCAAATATTTATGAACCTGGGTTCTAATGTCCAAAAGCCAGATTTATTTATGTATGGCATAACATACATGGACTTGCAAGGAATATTAACATTTTGCATGAATTAAAAAAAGCAATAAAATATGAATGTTAAAAAGACCTATATCCAGATAGCACTTAGTCTTATATACCGCTTCACAGTGCTTTACCAGCCTTTCTAAGCGGTTTACAGAATCAGCCTGTTACTCCCAACAATCTGGGTCCACATTTTATTGACCCGGAAAGATGGAAGGCTGAGTCAACCTTGAGCCAGTCAGGATCGAACTGCAGACTGTGGGCAGTGAGTTAGCCTGCAATGCTGCATTCTAACCACTGAGCCACCATAGTATTTCTAGATATAGACAGGCGATAGATAATATAAAGAGATAGAGATGATAGATGATAGAGAGATAGAGAGATAGATATAGGAATAGAATAGAATAGAATAGAATTCTTTATTGGCCAAGTGTGATTGGACACACAAGGAATTTGTCTTTGGTGCTCTCAGTGTACATAAAAGAAAAGATACATTTGTCAAGAATCATGAGGTACAACACTTAATGATTGCTATAGGGTACAAATAAGCAATCAGGAAACAATCACTATTAATATAAATTGGAAGGATACAAGCAACAAGTTACAGTCATACAGTCATAAGTGGGAGGAGATGAGTGATAGGAACGATTAGAAGACTAATGGTAATAGTAATGCAGCCTTAGTGAATAGTTTGACAG
Source organism: Diadophis punctatus similis (assembly GCA_023053685.1). Classification (NCBI taxonomy): domain Eukaryota; kingdom Metazoa; phylum Chordata; class Lepidosauria; order Squamata; family Dipsadidae; genus Diadophis; species Diadophis punctatus. The sequence goes on along the minus strand of JALIGW010000006.1, from coordinate 72,103,018 downwards.
TGGTGAGGGAATTATTTGTTTAGCAGAGTGATGGCGTTTGGGAAAAAAAACTCTTATTGTGTCTAGTTGTCTTGGTGTGCAGTGCTCTATAGCTTTGTTTTGAGGGTAGGAGTTGAAATAATTTATGTCCAGGATGTGAGGGGTCAGTAAATATTTTCACGGCCCTCTTTTTGACTCGTGCAGTATACAGGTCCTCAATGGAAGGCAGGTTGGCAGTAATTGTTTTTTCTGCAGTTCTCATTATCCTCTGAAATCTGTGTCTGTCTTGTTGGGTTGCAGAACCACACCAGACAGTTATAGAGGTGCAGATGACAGACTCAATGATTCCTCTGTAGAACTGTATCAGCAGCTCTTTGGGCAGTTTGAGCTTCCTGAGTTGGCGCAGAAAGAACATTCTTTGTTGTGCTTTTTGGATGACGTTTTTGATGTTAGGTGACCATTTTAGGTCTTGAGATATGATAGAATCTGGAAATTTGAAGGTCTCTACTGTTGATACTGTGTTGTCTAGCATTGTAAGAGGTGGTAGAATGGGAGGGTTTCTCCTAAAGTCTACCATCATTTCTATGGTTTTGAATGTGTTCAGTTCCAGATTGTTCCGGTCGCACCACGAGGCTAGTTGTTCAACCTCCCTTCTGTATGCGGTTTCATCGTTGTCTCGAATGAGACCAATCACTGTTGTATCATCTGCAAACTTCAGTAGTTTAACAGATGGATCATTTGAGATGCAGTCATTGGTATAGAGAGAGAAGAGAAGTGGTGAGAGCACACAGCCTTGGGGGACCCCTGTGCTAATTGTACAGGTATCTGATGTGATTTTGCCTAGCTTCACCTGCTGCTTCCTGTCTGTTAGGAAGCTTGTGATCCACTTACAAGTGTGTTCAGGTACCGCTAGCTGATTTAGTTTAGTTAGAAGAATATCTGGAATGATGGTATTGAATGCTGAACTAAAGTCTACAAAGAGGACCCTTGTGTAGGTCTTTGGAGATTCAAGATGTTGTAGGATGTAGTGCAGAGTCGTATTAACAGCATCATCTGTTGATCTATTTGCTTGGTATGCAAATTGCAGGGGGGTCTAACAATGGATCTGTGATGGTTTTCAAGTGGGACATCACTAGCCTTTCAAAGGTTTTTCATACTACAGATGTTAGAGCAACTGGTTTGTAGTCATTCAGTTCCTTGATGGAGGGCTTCTTCGGCACTGGGATGATTGTGGAGCATTTGAAGCAAGAAGGAACATGGCATATCTCTACTTATTTGTTGAAGATTTGGGTGAAGATGGGGGCCAATTGGTCAGCACATACTTTTAAGCAAGAAGGAGTTATCTTGTCTGGGCCTGGTGCTTTTCCCGGCTTCTGTCTGTGAAATAGATCTTGCACTTCCTTTTCTGTGATCACCGGGGGTTGTGAACCCAATAGGATGGGGTCAGTTGTAGTATGTTTGACTGTTGTTGGTGTGTCTGGGATGGAGATTGTGGAGATAGGTGGCTGTAGTTTCCTTTCAAACCTGCAGTAGAACACGTTCAGGTCATCTGCCAGTTGCTGATTTCCTTCAGCTTGGGAAGGAGGTTTGCCATAACCGGTGATGTTTTTAAGAGTTTTCCACATGTTTGCTGGTTCATTTGTTGAGATCTGATTCCTTAGCTTTTCAGAGTAGCTTCTTTTTGCTGCTCTTATCTCCCTTGTTAATACGTTTCTGCCCTGATTGTACAGCATTCTATCACCTTTTCTGTAGGCTTCCTCTTTGGAACGACGTAGCTACTTAAGTTTAGCTGTGAACATAGGTTTATTGTTACTGTATATTCGCAAGTTCCTGGTCGGTACACATAGGTCTTCACAGAAGCTGACATATGATGTTACAGTATCTGTGAGTTCATCCAGGACTGCAGAGGTATCTTCAAAAATATTCCAATCAGTGCAGTCAAAGCAAGCCTGTAGCTTTAACTTTGCCTCCTCAGTCCAAGTCTTCACTGATTTAATTGTTGGTTTTGTGGTTTTAAGTCTTTGCCTGTAAGCAGGTACAAGGTGAATCATACAATGATCAGAGTGGCCCACAGCTGCTCGTGGTAAGGACCGATAAGCATCTTTTAGTGTTGTGTAGCAGTGGTCTAAAGCAGGGGTAGGCAAAGTTGGCTCTTCTATGACTCATGGACTTCAACTCCCAGACTTTCTGAGCCAATCATGCTAGCTCAGGAATTCTGGGAGTTGAAGTCCATGAGTCATAGAAGAGCCAACTTTGCCTACCCCTGGTCTAAAGTATTCTTGCCTCTGGTGGTACAATTGACATGCTGAAAATACTTTGGAAGCTCTTTCCTTAAGTTACCTTTGTTAAAATCACTTAGCATAATGGCCAGTGAATCTGGGTATTTGGCTTCAGCCTCCATAATCTGATCAGCTAGAGTTCGTAAAGCCTTGTTTACACAGGCTTGTGGCGGGATATACACTGCAATTAGTAGAAATGATGTGAACTCACGTGGACAATAAAACGTTTTGCAGTTGCTAAGTAAAGACTAAGTTTTCATCACAGAATTTGTGTATTATAGTTATGTCCTGAGCAGGGGTGAGTTGCTCACTTACCCAGACCAATGCGCTGCTCCGCTGTCCTTCATGCTTTGTGCGCGCGCCCCCTCGTGCGATTTTGCTTCTGTGCATGCGTGGAAGCAAACTCATGCCAAAATCTCGCGAGGGGACGTGCGCATGCGCGAGATTTTAATGTGATTTTACTTCCGCGCATGCGCAGAAGCAAAATCTCACCGAAATCTCTCTCTCGCGCGCGTCCCCTCGCGAGATTTCGGTGTGATTTTGCTTCTGCGCATGCGCAAAAGCAAAATCGCCCAAAAATTCACAAAAAAGACATGGCGACGCGCGCGACTGCCCTGTGGAGACGGTACCGGAGCAGTCGCGCGCAAATTGGGTTCTCCGCGGGTCCCTACCAGAGCTACGCACTGGACCGCACCGGTAGGAACCCACCCCTGGTCCTGAGACCAGCTGTTGTCGATATATATACAGAAGCCTCCTCCCTTTTTTTCTCTGATTGTTCTACAATCCTGTCCGCTCGAAGTATCTGAACTGTGGTATATGCATGCTATTGTCATCAATTTCCTCGTTTGGCCAGGATTCAATAAAGCATAGGGCAGATGCGTTGTAAAAATCAGAATTGCACCTGTTTAAAAGGAGTATTTCATCCATCTGATTAGCAAGTGAAAGTAAATTGGTATGAAAGATTGAAGGGAGCGGTTTTTAAAAAATTCCCTTATTCCTGAGTCTGTTTAAAATTCCCGCCCTTTTACCTCTTCGTCTCTGCCGGCCGCGTTTGTTTTTGGTGATCCTTAGTTCCGGGGAATTAGCTTCCTCCTGTGTTAGAATCTCCTCAACATTTGTAAGGACAGGTGGGGGTAAGGTTACAGAGAGCTGCTCCTTAAAGAAACGTTCCTTAATACTTAGCAGATAGTCTTGTGAGTATGAAATCCATAAAGAATCGCAGAGAATAATAGAAAATAAAGAAACCATTTGAGAGCATTTCACCGAGGCATTGACCGAGGCCATCTTGGATGCATATAGATATAGATGTAGAGATAGAGATAGAGATAGAGATATGGATGATATAGATATATAGATATAGATATAAATATGGATATAGATAGACAGATATAGATGATAGATAGATAGATAGATAGATAGATAGATAGATAGATAGATAGATAGATAGATAGATAGATAGATAGATAGATAGATAGATAGATAGATAGATATGATAGATGATGGCAATAGCCATAGCACTTAGACTTATACACTGCAAAAATTTTGTGAACTCTCAAGTTACCTCTTTCCACGATGTATTCAAAGGACAGTGATTCATGTATGTATGTATGTATGTATGTATGTATGTATGTATGTATGTATGTATGTATGTATGTATACCCATGTTTCCCTGAAAATAAGACAGGGTCTTATTTTCTTTTGAGGCCCAAAATAAGCACTAGGGCTTATTTTTTGGAAGGTGTCTTATTTCCCACCCACCCCCATGTACGGGAGGCTCACTTTTTCTACTTGCTCATGGTGGGACAGGAGGCTGCGCAATGTGCTAGGCAGGGGGGTGAAGCTGTCCAATGTGTCCCGCACAGGTTTACCTCAGGGCCCCCAAAGTCAGGCCATCCATGCCCTGACACCTACCTCACCTCGTGGCCATGGTACCAACACACAACTTGGCCTCCTGCTCCATGGAAAAAGTTGGTGGGCGGCCACGTACGCTCCTGCTGCATATGGCTGCCGGTGCTGCTGTCGCGAATCAGGTGTCAGGGCATGGATGGCCTGGCTGAAGGGGCCTTGAGATAAGCTGGTGTGGGGCGCATGGGGCCCCACCTCACCTTGAGACCATGGCACCGCAAGCAAACAGATGGAATGGGCGGGTGACCGGCTGCACAGGCTCTTAAGCAGGGCTTATTTGGGGGGGGGGTAGAGCTTATATTAGGCACACATGTAAAACATGCTAGGGCTTATTTTCAGGATAGGTCTCATTTTCTGGGAAACAGGGCATGTATGTGTGTGTGTGTACACACACACACACACACACACATCCTGTTTATGATGGCTGCAACTGTCATAAATATGAGTCAGTTGCCAAGAGTCCAAATTTTGATCACCTGACCATGGGGATCCCACGATAGTCGTAAGTGTGAAAAATTTTCCTAAGTCACTTTTTTCAGCCCCATTGTAACTTCGGTCACTAAATGAATTGTGGTAAAGTGAGGACTCCCTGCATGGCGCCTGTTTAAGCATGCGGGGGGGGGGGACAGAAATGGCAAACTAATGGCATTTCCTGGCATTTCTTTCCTCTTTCTCTCCAAGCCATGGCTCCTAAGAAACCCGCCGCTCCGCCGCCCCCACCTCCACCCGAGGACGAGGAGATTGACTTGTTTGTAAACCCTATTACGAAGGTCCCTGTCAAGTATTTGTGGATGGGCATCCTAGTTCTCACCTTGGTCTGCCTCATCGTCTTAGCACTAACAATTAAAGCATGTAAGTTTAGTTCTCCTTGCTAAAGGACGTTTTCAATGGGAGCCGAATAAGGTGGGTGGCCTGATTACCTTTTGCTGCCAAGGTTTCTTGCTAAACTGAGCAGGAGGTGAAGGGATGCTTGCTGAACTCTGACCTGCGTTCTCCAGGCCTTCCCTGTCAAGCAAGGTACAGGTGTGGTTCGATGTGAACAAAGAGGCAGCCTCTCTAAGTTACACGTTTATTCTCGCATATGTCTGGAAGAACCCAAAATGCATTCTGAAGCAAGTATATATAGCAATAGCAATAGGACTTAGACCAGTGTTTCCCAACCTTGGCAACTTGAAGATATCTGGACTTCAACTCCCAGAATTCCCCAGCCAGCGAATGCTGGCTGGGGAATTCTGGGAGTTGAAGTCCAGATATCTTCAAGTTGCCACGGTTGGGAAACACTGACTTAGACTTACTGTATATACAGCTTCACAGGGCTTTTACAGCCCTCTCTAAGCGGTTTGCAGAGTCAGACTATTTTGCCCCCAACCATCTGGGTCCCCCAACTGTATATACCGCTTCACAGGGCTTTTCAGCCCCCTCTAAGCGGTTTGCAGAGTCAGACTATTTTGCCCCCAACCATTTTACCCACCTCGGAACGACGGAAGGCTGAGTCAACCTTGAGCCTGGTGAGATTTGAACTGCCAAATTGCAGGCAGCCGGCAGTCAGCAGAAGTAGCCTGCAGTACTGCAGTCTAACCACTGTGTCACATTGGCTCATATATAGGTTTCTTAGCCTTACTGAGTTACCTAACAAGAACACTGCTTACAAGACATCTGTCAATCTGAATAGAGCTGGAAGGGACCTTGGAGGTCTTCTAGTCCAATCCCCTGCTCAAGCAGGAGACCCAATACTATTTCAGACAAGTGTTGGAGCACCTACAACTTCTGGTGGCAAGCTGTTCCACTAATTAATTGTCCTCACTGTTAGGAAGTTTCTCCTTAATTCCAGGTTGCTTCTCTCTTTGATTAATTTCCACCCATTGCTTCTTGTACTGCCTTCAGGTGCTTTGGAAAATAAGTTGACCCCCTCTTCTTTGGGGCAGCCCCTCAAATACTGGAAGACTGCTATCATGCCAGTCTTTCTTTTCTCTAGACTATCCAAACCCAAATCCTGCAACCATTCTTCATATGTTTTAGTCTCCAGGCCTTTAATCATCTTAGTTGCTCTTCTCCACACATTTTCCAAAGTCTCAACATCTTTTTTGTAATGTGGGGACCAAAACTGGATGCAGGATTCCAGGTGTTCTTCAGAAGCTCTTCAGAAGATGTTGGATCAGTGAAAGCTGATGTTGCAAGCATCAAGAGGGCATCTGCAAACCTTAACCTCTATGTGTCTTAATCATTTTAGACAAGGCACTGCTTGTAGAAGACTGGACCCCTTATGATGAGCCTATGAAAAAACTGAGAACAACTTTGTCAGTCGGACTTAGGAATCGTAATGTCTTGTATTACCAAAATCGTAAGTGCAAAAGGTGATCCTGACTTGGGTCTGGACTAGTTTGGAACCACAATCCTATTTTGAGACCAAGGAAGAGGAAATGAGCCCCCCATTTCCTAAAGACACATCCCGCCAAGTAATATCAAGGTTGGAAGGGGTCTAGGACAGGGGTGTCAAACTCGATTTCATTGAGGGCTGCATCAGAGTTGTGTTTGACCTGGGGGGGGGGCTGGCGTACCAGGGTGGGCGTGGCCAACTCGATGTCACTTGTGTTGGGGGCGCCTGTGGTGGCCCGAGCACTCTGCCAGAGAAAACAGACTCCCGAGCTCCGTTTTCAGCCGTGATGGCCTCCTGCCGCCCTCTGCCAGCCAAAACTGAGCTCCAGAGGAACTCTCACAGCCCTCCCGAGCTCCATTGTCACTGGCAGAGGCACCACGGCCGGTCCTTCACTGTTTCCAGGGCAGCCCCGCAGGCCAGATCTAAGCACCCCGTGGGCCAGTTCCAGCCTCCGGGCCTTGAGTTTGACACCCTTGGTGTAGAACAACTGAGTGCGGCCAACTTGCCACGGGACAAGAGTTACATTAATATCAAAGAAACGTGGAATAGAACCACTTAAGAAAGGACACAAAGAGAGGAGCAAAATGAAATGTGGAAGACAAAAATCAAAATGTTTTTAAAATTATTTTAAATAGTTAAATTGAATTGTTGATATGTTCCGTAGCAAATTGTCCCACAGCAAGTTCCAGGTTGGAAGAGCTGGTAAGAATGACCTGAGTTCTGCCTGGCCCAGTAATAACACAAGGCTTACCGGTACTCCTTCGTTCAATGGATCTTGTCCAACACCAGCGTTAGGCTTAGTCTGTCCTCCACAGTGAGGGTTATGAACCACCTCCTGGCGGCTTCTCTTTGTCGAGTGTTTGCCTCCGCTTCACGGATCTCCAGCCCCGAAGAGTTCACTTTTCCAATTATTGATCATGAAAGCAACTCTCACCTTTTCCCCAAAGTCTTTGACCACAGCAAGGAGGTCAAGTGATACCAAGCCAGTAACCTGGAATTAGAACGAGGTCAAGGACCTTACTTGGCTTGCTTTTAACGAGGGCTTGTTAGGATGGCAAGAGCAAAGCCAGGTAAGGGTAACAGTTCAAAAGGCAGCAGAATAGGATGCTGAACTTACAGGCCAGCTCTGAGGACAAGTGAGGGGCAGGGGGACAACAAGCCCACTAATGGGGATGATGCTGACGCTTGAGAGTTTCAGTAAGTGGCAACCCTGGTTGAGCTCTGAAACCTTAAGCAGCACCTGTGTGGGGAGCCATCCGAGGATTCGAGGGCTGTGGAGTCCTTGGTGCTCTCTGAGCTTGGATGGGGTTTTTTTGGGGGGGAGAATTGTCATTACCCAACTAGCTAACATTTTTAGCACTAAAGACGATGCCTAGTTGGGAAACGAAATATCTCTAGAAAACAATAACCGCAGCCCAGAGACCACCACGGACCCTGCAGTTCAACCCTAAATTACAAAATATTCTCTTCTTTAGGTAATTCTAGGTCTGTTTGGCCAAACAGGGAAGTTTAAAAAAAAATCTCAAAATGCTCGAATGCTCAAAAATAATCCCATCTTCCCAATCGCCACTGCAGCTTCCTAGATCTTGTGGGGGGGGTGGGGAGGGGGGAGGCGTTTGCAACCGGCCAGAGTTTCTTCCTGCCAGTGTCTGTTCTGTGTGTGGAACAGGAAATCAACTTCTAATTGCATCTGGTTTTAGCTCAGAGAGTCTCAGACCTAGTGGAGAACATTCCAAAACATTTAGAAGACTCCAAAGCAACCTATACTGCGGAGAAAAAGAAGTACCGTAAGTCTTTTTGTTTGAACAGATCTACTATCTCTTATTTGTTATCATTTTATCTCAGCAGATTAAAAAAAGAACACCATAGATAATCGTGTATCCTGTATTAAAGATTTATAAGTTTATTTTTTGCTTTATATAATTCTTCTGGAAGAAAGAAAATCTTCCTTTCCTTTCCTTTCCTTTCCTTTCCTTTCCTTTCCTTTCCTTTCCTTTCCTTTCCTTTCCTTTCCTTTCCTTTCCTTTCCTTTCCTTTCCTCTCCTCTCCTCTCCTCTCCTCTCCTCTCCCTTTTCCTATTCCTTTCTTCCTTTCTTTTCTCTTCCCTCCTTCTCTTCCCTCCCTCCCTCCCTCCCTCCCTCCCTCCCTCCCTCCCTCCCTCCCTCCCTCCCTTCCTTCCTTCCTTCCTTCCTTCCTTCCTTCCTTCCTTCCTTCCTTCCTTCCTTCCTTCCTCAGATTAAAAGCACTAAGCATCTTATCCTGGAATGAAAAATGAAACCCCTCTTCCTCGTTCACCTCCTTCTTTTTCTTTCTTTCTTTCTCCTTTCTCCTTGTCCTTGTTCTCCCTCTCCCTCTCCCTCTCCCTCCTCCTCCCCCTCCTCTTCCCCTCCTCCAGAGTGGGCTTACAATCTCCTTGTTATAAAGTCTATTGCTTGGTTGACTTTGCTGTGAAGTGACCAACGATAAAGAAGGAAAGGATGGACCTGCTTTCTTAGAAGAACATTGGGAAACATTGGAATGTTTGGGGTTCAAAATACTCTCCCTTCTTCCATGAAGTCTGGCTTTGTGATGCTCAAAAGATGAGAACATGCAGAAAGGAAGCACCGCCTGGTCCTTTATTGAAAGTTCAGAGATCTGCTTTTGATAAATTAGGATTAGGGTCAATTAACATCTATGCAGGTAATCCTCGACTTATAACCACAGTTGAGCCCAAAATTTCTGTTGTTAAGTGAGACATTTGTTAGGTGAGTTCTGTGCCATTTTACGACTTTTCTTGCCACCGTTGTTAAATGAATCACTGCAGTTGATACGTTAGTAATCTGGTTGTTACATGAATGTGGCTTCTCCCCAATGGACTTTGCTTGTCAGAAGATCGCAAAAGGGGATCACGTGACTCCAGGACATTGCAACGGTCATAAATATGAATCAGTTGTCAAGCACCTGAATTTTGATCACGTGACCGTAGGAATGCTGCGAGAGTGTGAAAAACAGACATCGGTCGCTTTCTTCAGTGCCCTGGCAACTTCAAATGGTCACTAAATGAACGGTTGTGAAGTCGAGGACTACCTGCACACACTGGTCAACTATATGAAATAATAATAATAATAATAATAATAATAATAATAATAATAATAATAATAATAATAATAATAATAATAATAATAATAATAATAATAATAATAATAATAATAATAATAATAATAAAAGTTAGGACTCCGCTGTGAACTGCTTAGAGTCCACAGTGACTCAGTGAAGTCAAGAAGATTCATGAAGAAACAAAAGATGGCAAATATGCAGAATTTGGTGACCCAATTTGCCATTTTCATCATTGTTATAACTTCTGATCAGTGTTCTGGGCTGAAATACAAATGTTTGACTCCCGAGCATATTGTACTTCGGAACCACCACCTTCAAGCAGGATTTAAGAACTAGACGTAAAACTAACCCTGGGGGGAGCTCTTGACTGGTGGCCCACCTGGTCCAAACAGTGGCTGATCAGGTACCTTCAGGAAGGTTACAAACATGGGCCAGATATCAGCTGCCTCCTTCTGATGTTGCTTCTCAGGAGCTGGCAGTGATCAGGAGAGAGGCACCAGACATCAAGAGTGGTGGTTCTTGTGTTAGGCTCCAACGTGTGGCTCAGAGCCAAAGACTGTTGTGGCCAGTTGGCTGCTGGCCCCTCCAGCAGCCCAATCAAAGGAAGAGGAGGAGGCGTGGGAGTCAGGGTCAGCATTAAGGCAACCTGAGAGCTCCGAGGGGGAAGAGGGAGTGGAGCTGGCAGAGAGAGTGACAGAGGCGGAGCCTGGGCTGTCCGTCAGCCCTCAGATGGAGAGTCAACAGCTTCCAGGTCTGGAGGTGGCTGATGAGGAAGAGGAGGAACAGCTGGGTCCAGTGCCTGATGCGCAGACAGCAGAGGAGAGGAGAGCAGTGGAAATCTATGGGCTGGTCCTTGGGACGGAAGAGCCACCGCTACTAGCGAAGCCCCACCCTATCTCTGGGGAGAAAAGGCAGGGGGGGGGGGCGGAGATAAATAGGTGTGGCAGACGACTATTCTTCTTGCTGGACAGACTTCCTAGCCTGCGGTGAGAGAGAGAGAGACATTTTGCTAGGGCTGCTGGTGCTCCTAATAAAGGAATCATTGATTTAACTACAGAGGGTTTGTTGTGATTAGGAGCCGGATCAGAACACAGAGCCTCCTGGGTCTTGTGAATTGCTCTCTTTCCTACGGTCAAGAAGAGGTGTGGATAAAGAAGATTTGAATGCATGGAGCCTCTAGCTCCTGGGTAATTTGTTTAGGAGACCATCCCTCAAAATGAGGAGTTCAGGGAAGTGACCAAGAGAAACTCTGCTCCGTGCTACTAGTGATCAGGCGATAATTGAAGACGCAGTCCTCTGCATTGTAAGGTGCACCCCAGGGGTGCATCAAATGGCTTCTGCTAAACGAGAAATAAGAGCATTTGGACTTTTGAGCCCCAACTGAATTAGGTTTTTAATGCTTTGAGGCTCCTTAGGTGCAGTTAGAAGTAAAAACTAAACTCTCTCAATGCGGAATCTCCTAACGCAGCGGTTCTCAACCTGGGGGTTGTGACCCCTTTGGGGTTCGAATGACCCTTTCACAGGGGTTGTGAGACTTTGCCTGGATGCCACCATTTGGGTTCTTTTACCCTCTGCGCAGGTGCAGAATTCTTTGCGCATGCGCAGAGGGTAAAAGAACCCAAATGGTGGCGGCGGGTGGGGGTTGTGGGCGCGGGCGTGGTGGCGTGGTGGGTCACGGCGGGGGCATGGGGCAGGGCGTGGGTTGCGGCATTAGGAAGGTTGAGAACCACTGTCCTAACGTATGTTTTTCTCTTGGCATTAATTCCTTTTAGAAGCTTTATACAAAAAAGGAGTGAAATTTGGTAATGACTGGAAGCTTTTTGGCTGGAATTTCTATTATGTTTCAAAGGCAAATGAAAGGAAAACCTGGCATGATGCCGAGTACTTCTGCAAGTCCAGAGATTCCCACTTGACCTCCATCCTAAATGAGAAAGAACAGGTTTGGTCTTCTTCTTCTTCTTCTTCTTCTTCTTCTTCTTCTTCTTCTTCTTCTTCTTCTTCTTCTTCTTCTTCTTCTTCTTCTTCTTCTTCTTCTTCTTCTTCTTCTTCTTCTTCTTCTTCTTCTTCTTCTTCTTCTTCTTCTTCCTCTTCCTCTTCTTCTTCCTCTTCCTCTTCCTCTTCCTCTTCCTCCTCCTCCTCCTCCTCCTCCTCCTCCTCCTCCTCCTCCTCCTCCTCCTCCTCCTCCTCCTCCTCCTCCTCCTCCTCCTCCTCTTCCTCTTCCTCTTCCTTCTCATATTTGGAGGCTTTCAACAAAGCACTCCATGTTGGCCAAATCTTCCTATCCTTTTCTGCTATTGTTTTAATCTCCATGCACAAGTGTTTGATATATTTTTGCAAATGGGGTTGCATCATCACTGGAGGTTTTTAAGAAGAGATTGGACAGCTATTTGACTGGAATGGGATAGGGTCCCCTGCTTGAGCACAGGGTTGGACTAGAAGACCTCCAAGGTCCCTTCCAATTTTTGCTATTTTGTATCTTAACTGACCAGGACACTCTATGTCAGTGCTCCCCAACCTTTTGTCACCCTCGGCACACCATAGCCTCTCCCAAAATTCCACGGCACACCACATACAAAAATTGGATAAAAAACAAATATAATCTTCAAAATATCGTTTTGAAGAGTATAATAGTATAGGAATGTCAAACTGGGCATAACAGAATTACCTGATTTATTATTTTATTTGATAATTAGGTAGGTCAGTGGTGGCCAACCTTAATGATACCATGTGCCAATTGGCCCAGGCGTCCCGGGTGGGCGGGCCCGCCTGGATGCCGCCATTTGAGTTTTGCCCTCTGCGCATGCGCAGAACGCTGTGCGCATGCGCAGAGGGCAAAAGACCGCAAATGGCGGCGTCCAAGTGGGCGGGGGAAGCGGCCGGGGGCCGCTTCCCCCACCTGCTTCTTCGGCTTGAGTTTTAAAAGAAAGCAAAACGTGGGCAGGAGAGGCAGGTCTTGCTCATTAAGCCTCACTGCAGCGGCCAGCGAGGCTTAATGAGCAAGACCTGCCTCTCCCGCCCGCGTTTTGCTGTCTTTTATAACTCAAGCCGCCCAAGGCAGCCCAGAGCAGGCGAGTCAATTCTGCAAGTGAGGAGTCGTCGGCAAGCGGCGGAGCTTGGCGACAAGGAAGTTTGCTGGCTTAAGAAGCAGACATCCCTGTCGCCCTCCCTTTCGGCTCCGCCTCTTGCTGACGCCTTCCTCACTCGCGCCCTGCCAAGCCCCAAATCAAGCCAGCCCTAGCGCGAGACGCGTGAGACTGCTTTCCAGGCTGTATGTGTAAGCTGAAGAGCCTTACCGGTAGTTTGGGAGAAAGAAAGTTTTTTGCTGCTTCTGCTTTTGAGTGAAAGCAGCAAAAAACTTTCTTTCTTTCTCCCAAACTACCGGTAAGGCTCTTCGGCTTCCACAAACAGAAGTGGCAGGGAGGAGGACTCTTGCCCCACCCCGCCCCCCTGCCAAGCCTCAAATCAAGCCAGCCCGCGACTGGAGCTACCGGGAAAAGTCCCAGGTAGGACGCGCGCCCCGTCCCACCCGCCAGTCCTGCCCCACCTGCCCTGCCAACCCCCAGCACGACAGGTGGGGCAGGACTGGCGGGCGGGACGCGCATCCTACCTAGGACTTTTCCCGGTAGCTCCAGTCGCGTTCCTTGCTACCGTAATAGCGTCCAGAGCAGAGCAGCCCCTTCCAAAAGATAACGTCTCATGAGACGTTATCTTTTGGAAGGGGCTGCTCTGCTCTGGACGCTATTAGCAAGGAACGCAACTGGAGCTACCGGGAAAAGTCCTAGGTAGGATGCGCGTCCCGCCCGCCAGTCCTGCCCCACCTGTCCTGCCAACCCCCAGCGCGAGATGCGTGTCCTACCTGGGACATGCCCCAGTACCTCCTCCTCGCATTCCTCGCTGTTGTGTCCAGGGCAGCAGGTCTGCTCATTAAGCCTTGCTGCAGCGGCCAGCAGGCTTAATGACCAGACCTGCCTCTCCCACCCGCGTCTTGCTGTCTTTTAAAACTCAAGCCGAGGCGGCTTGAGTTTTAAAAGACAGCAAGTCACGCGGGTGGGAGAGGCGTCAGCCATTGGATGATTGCAATGTGCCACTTGCAATCATCCAATGCGCCACATTTGGTGCATGCGCCACGGTTTGGCCACCCCTGAATGACGTGAGCTTTTGCCGCGGCACACTTGGCATGGCCTCACGGCACACCAGTGTGCCACGGCACACCGGTTGGGGAGCACTGCTCTATGTAATGGGGCCTGAATTGGAAGATCAGAGGTGACAGGCCAAAATGGCCCCATTCAGAATAAACTCTTTGACTCCCCTCCCCACTCAGAAGGCTGCTAACCATGTTCTTGGCATGCTTCCATTGAACGGGGGTGGGACATCAAGGTGGAAGCCCCTGTGTCCCATCTTCAAAATTGTGATGTGACTTGTCTCACCACATCACAGAGCTGATGTTTCTTCAGGCAGAACGGAGTTCTTGGGTGAGCAACAGTGAACTGTTTGTTGTTAATTTTAAACACTGGGGCTACACAAACCCAACATGAATCTCTTGAGTGTGGAATCCCATTTTGTGAAGCTACCCCACCTTTCCTTTCCATTTTTGTATCTTTGTAGAAGTACATCACTTCAAAGCTCAACGACTCTGCCTGGATTGGCCTAACGGATGAAAATGTGGAAGGCCACTGGGAGTGGTTGGATGGTTCCAGATTAATAATACAGTGAGTCTCCAGGATCATTTGAAGTCTACCCCTCAAGCCTTACTTCAAACCCGTAGCTTAATGGAATAAATTTCTTAATTTAGGCTCCAGGCAGCTCAGATTGGCATGGGTGCTACAGAGTATGATTAATGCTAAAAGAGTTTATGCTAAACATAGAGTTTATGCATGCTTCCTGTTATCACGCGATGCACCGTAGCCAGACAAAATCAACAATATTTCAGCTTCATACAATGGCCTGCTTTCACATAACCTGCTGAGAAAATGGGTTGGATTTCCAGCAGACTGGACCATGAATGACCCAACCTTGACTAATGTGTGAACCCAGTTCATTTGAGCCAATTCTTGCTCCAACGCAAGCTATGCTTCAGAATGGAGCAAATGTTTTGGCCTCAGCCTTACACAATTGGTCCTCTTCTCTTTTGCAAGCAAGCCCTCCAAATTCTGGCCAAAGAAGCACATATTGGCTTGATCTTGCATCTCCAGGAATTCTGCCAACCTCCACTGACTATTTTGCCTGGGAAAGTGAACGACAGGGGGGGGGCAGCAGTGGGGAGAAGAGCGGCAAGTCCCCCAGACATCCTCCACTCCTTCTTAACTCCGCCTCTCTCTCTAAGTTATTGTTCCTTTAAACAACTTTGTACTCCTTTTGCTGTATGTAGAAATCCAACTGTCAGTCTTGCCCCAACTTGGTTCCTTAAGTAAGAATGACCCTCGACTCCATTCGGTATGAAAGGTTTATTTTACTAAAGGCCAAGTAGATTACAGTATAGCAAAGCCAGAGCTGAAGTTTGGGTGCCAAACTTTCCCTGTGTCAGGGTTCCAAATTGCATCCAAAACTAAATCAGAGTCTGAGGCAGAGTATTCCTCAAAGTTCCAATTTATTAGCAGAGCCATGTTGGCACATCTGGGAGAAACCCGAATCTGAAGTCCCAGGGGTTTCTCCACCCAGTTGAAAGTTCAAGCCCTTGTCCCCACTCCCCCAAGTCCATCACATTGACCAATCTCCAACTGCCAACTTGGCAGGATCCACCCACCTCCTTCCGTGCAGGTGCAGGAGTGCGAAGACAAAGGACGACCTTGACTATCTAGAAAGAATTTGTTATGGCTACATACATACAGCTCTCATGCAATTCCCCCTCCCAGCTTCCCACAGTAAAGAATACATTTTAAAATAGCATAAAGTGTGGCAGGCCAAAGACCCCAACTAAAATGGCTTCGGCCTGACACCCTGTTAACTTTCCCGTCCAGTTCCTCCCCGCTTCCTGGTCTCTTATTGTCCAATTATATTTGAATAAATTGTTTTGGGAACTGTCTCTTCAATGGGGGGAGGGAACTGGCTGTTACATTCCATTCCCATCCCTTTGACCTTGAGATGGTGTCTCTGGAAGCTACAATGAGTTGTTAGCTTTCCCCCCTCCCTCCTGGCTCCCTCCCCCCATAGTTCATGGCAGGCTGGCAGCTAGCGAATGGGAAGCTCAAGTATTATGATGACACTTAGGACACCAACCCTCCCTCTCTCTCTTCTTAGATACTGGGCCGATGGCAATCCCAATGGTGAAGAAGTAGAGGAAGACTGCGCTGCCATAAAACCCTCGGGAAGTGATTTAAACTGGATTGATGACAGTTGCCAAGAACTTAGAAGTTGGATTTGTAAGGAGACTATAGAGTTTTAAAACACATAAAGTTCATCAACCATGTTAATTGGAACAGGAGTAAATGTGAAGAAAAAGGAGAAAAAAGATGACTTTTAGAACCAAACTTCATTGGAATTCTAAGGCAATCACAAAATAAACAGGCATCTCCAACTATTAGAGTCTCCAGCATGATACCTATAGAGGCGAGCCACAGGCACACACTCACACATACTATAACTTTTTTTGAGATAGTGTACGTGGAAATAATCTTTAGGCTGCATTTGAGCATAACAATCCAGCTTCTCTCTGTTCTTGTTTCTAGTTGCTAGCTCATAATTTCATCAAAGTCAAGAGATAGCAATAATAATAATAATAATAATAATAATAATAATAATAATAATAATAATAATAATAATAATAATAATAATAATAATAATAATAATAATAATAATAATAATAATAATAATAATAATTACAATTACAATTACAATTACAATTACAATTACAATTACAATTAATTACAATTATAATTATAATTATTATTAAAAGCACTGGAATTACATTTAAAACAGCTCAAAATTGACAAAATCACCATCAGTCAAATGCAGAAAGCCGCACTGCTCGGTTCCGCACATATACTTCGAAAATACATTACGACATCCTAGGCTTTGGGTGGGGCTCGACTAGTAATCAATGCCAAATCCGGCGAAACAACTGGCCGCTGTGATACAATTGTATAATAATAATAATAATAATAATAATAATAATAATAATAATAATAATAATAATAATAATAATAATAATAATAATAATAATAATAATAATAATAATAATAATAATAATAATAATTCACTGAAAAAGCGATGAAACAATGGAGAACTGAGTTGGCAGTAGGGAATGAGAACTATGGAATGGTTAATATCAAGAGAGGAATTTTTCAGGGAGATTCACTTTCACCCCTCCTCTTCATCATCGCAATGATCCCACTATCAATAATCTTAAAAAAAATGAAACTTGGATACCAAATAGCCAAAGACGCCGAAAAAATTTCACATTTATTGTATATGGATGATTTGAAACTGTATGGAAAGTCAGAAATAGAAATCCAATCACTGACCAACACAGTCCTAATATTCAGCACAGATATCTCAATGCAGTTTGGCATGGAAAAATGTGCCACTGTATCTATGAAAAGGGGCAAAATCACTACATGTGACGGAATTGAAATGCCCAATGGCCAATTAATTAAATGCAATCAAAATGAAGCCTATAAATATCTGGGCATTCTGCAGTTGGATAACATCAGACATGGAGAAGTGAAAACTATCATCAGAAGAGAGTACACCAATAGAGTTAGGAAAATTTTGAAATCTAAATTAAATGGTGGAAACACCATCAAGGCCATGAATACCTGGGCAATACCAGTCATAAGATACACGGCTGGTATAATTAACTGGACACAAGCTGATTTGGACATTTTGGACCGAAACACCAGAAAACTAATGACAATGCACTACAGTTTACATCCACGTAGTGACACTGATAGACTTTACCTGCCCAGAAAATCAGGTGGCAGAGGACTACTACAAGTAAAGCAAACAGTTGAAGAAGAAAAGCATGCATTGGCGGATTATTTAAAAGAAAGTCAAGAACATCTATTAATTGAAGTAAAGAACAAAAATCTACTGAAGGTCCAACAGACGAAACAAGAATACAGAAAAAATGTGATAAAATCAAGAATGGAGAGTTGGCAAAATAAAGCATTACATGGCCAATTTCTGGAAAAAATAAAAGACAAAGTGGACAGTGAAAAAACTTGGTTATGGTTAACATCTGGTACTTTAAAGAAAGAAACAGAATCATTGATCCTGGCCGCACAAGAACAGGCAATTCGTACAAATGCCATAAAGGCCAAAATTGATAAATCTTCAAATGATGCTAAATGCAGATTATGCAAGGAAGCTGATGAAACTGTAGCCCATGTGCTCAGCTGCTGCAAGAAAATCGCGCAGACTGATTACAAATTACGACACAACTCTGTTGCACAAATGATCCACTGGAATTTATGCAAAAATTATAACATCCATACTGCTACAAACTGGTGGGAACACAAGCCTGAAAAAGTCACTGAAAATCAGATGGTCAAGATCTTGTGGGATTTTCGTATACAAACAGACAAGGTACTGGCGCATAATACACCAGACATCACGCTGGTCGAGAAAAACAAGGTGACTATCATTGACATTGCAATACCAGGGGATAGCAAGGTCGATGAAAAGGAACACGAAAAAATCGCAAAATACCAGGACTTAAAAATTGAAATCCAACGATTATGGCACAAACCAGCAGTGGTAATTCCAGTAGTGATTGGAACACTGGGTGCTATCCCAAAAGCACTGGAATTACATTTAAAACAGCTCAAAATTGACAAAATCACCATCAGTCAAATGCAGAAAGCCGCACTGCTCGGTTCCGCACATATACTTCGAAAATACATTACGACTTCCTAGGCCCCTGGGTGGGGCTCGACTAGTAATCAATGCCAAATCCGGTGAAACAACTGGCCGCTGTGATACAATTGTATAATAATAATAATAATAATAATAATAATAATAATAATAATAATAATAATAATAATAATAATAATAATAATAATAATAATAATAATAATAATAATAATAATAATAATAATAATAATAATAAGGAAACCAGAATAGGGTCTCTGACAGATGCTTGCCTGAATGGTCTGCTATATAACAGCAGTGCGCAGAAGAATAGTCCAAATTAAATCCAAAGTGGCGAGATCTAGGGCGAGTTCTAGTTGTCAACCAGTCCAGAGGTCAGAATTATATAAGCAGTATTCATACAAACATCATGTGGGAGATAGAACTCAGACGGTTGTTTCTAGCAAAGTAATGTGGTTCAAAGTTGCCTCTTAAGTCAGGTTGCAGCCAACTATCCTCAATCAAGAGATTGACTCCTTTGCTTGGCAGTAAGTCTTATTGAACATCTCTGCTCTTCATTCTGCTCACTAGATGTGGGAGGAGTGGTTAGGATGCTGGGCTGACAATTCGTGTTTGAAATCTGTGTGCTGCTCTGAATTGGAGTGAGCTCCCATCATTAATGCCAGCTCCTGCCCACCTAGCAGCTTGAAAGTGTGCAAACACAAGTAGATAAATAGATTGCACTTTGGTGGGCTCATTAATTGGGACATGCAAGGAACCCCTAAATGTGCATCCCCTGGGCAGTGGTGATGATCCTCCGCATGGCATGGCCAAAATAAGTGAGAGTTACAATTATAGAGTTATATTTTCCTTTGTAACAGCAGCGGTGGTCGCGGCATCTTGCTCCTCTTTAAGCGGAGGCTTCCGACTTCCCAGAGCAACAGACAGGCTACCTGGGGAGCCCTCACCCTTCGCGCCCTAAGTTGACTTCTAGGGCACTAGGGAGGCTCTACCCCACCTATCTCGCTCTCATCTCTCCCCTTTGCCCAGGGAGAGATTTTCAAGCCGCCAGACAGCTGTTCTGGCGGCTTTTACAGGGAATCAGAAGGACGCCCAGCGAGGAGCGCCAGCGATGCCGTCGGAGCCAAAACTGGAAGCCTCAAGATCCAGATGGATCTTGACAGACTTGAACACTGGGCCCTATCTAACAAAATGAAATTCAATGTAGAGAAAAGTAAAGTCCTACACAGGTAAGAAAAAGTATACATATAAACTGGGTGAAACCAGGCTTAATAGCAGTAACTGTGAGAGGGATCTTGGAGTCCTGGTGGACAACCAGCTAAATATGAGCCAGTGGTGTGCAGCGGCAGCGGCAGCCAAAAAATCCAATGCAATCCTAAATTGCATTAACAGAGGGATACAATCAAGATCAAGGGAGGTACTAATACCACTCTATAAAGTAAGACCACACCTAGAGTACTGCATCCAGTATTGGTCACCACACTATAAAAAAGATGTTGAGACTCTGGAAAGAGTGCAGAGAAGAGCAACCAGGATGATTAGAGACTGGAGACTAAAACATATAAAGAACGGTTGCAGGAACCGGGCATGGACAGTCTAGCGAAGAGAAGGACCAGGGGAAACATGATAGCAGTCTTCCAATATTCGAGGGGCTGCCACAGAGTGGAGGGGATCAAGCTATTTTCCAAAGTACCTGAAGGCCAGACAAGGAATGATGAATGGAAACTGAACAAGGAAAGACTCAACCTGGAAATAAGAAGGAACTTTCTGACAATGAGAACAATCACCAATGGAACAGAAGTTGCCTTCGGAAGTTGTGGGAGGTTCATCACTTGAGACTTTCAAGAAGAGATTGGACTGTCATTTGTCAGGAATGGTGTAGGGTTTCCTGCTTGGGTGGGGGGTTGGACTAGATGACCTACAAGGTCCCTTCCAACTCTATTAATCTGTAATCTATACTGGATTTCCTTTTTTATTATTATTATAAATTGTTTACTTTTAAATATAGATAAGTATTACATACACGAACAGTGTGGCATCTGGGTATCATTAATTTTAATACCAAATAATAGTGACGAAATTAACAATTCTGATAGCCTTAATTACATTAATTATACTCACATCATTATAGTAACATTGTACATAATTCAATCATCTTTCAACTTCTAGTCCTTTCATCTACATCAGTGGTTCCCAAAGTGGGCGGTACCGCCCCCCAGGGGGCGGTGGGAACCCTTAGGGGGGCGGTGAGAGGCAAGGGGGGCGACAGGGGGGCGGTGAGAGGGGCCAGGGGGGCGGTAGGTGGTTCGCCATGCTTTTGCACTTGAAGCTCCCTCGCGTTCCTCGCTCTTGTGTGCAGGGCAGCCCATTCTGAAAGAAAACACGAGATGTTTGGGCGAGCGCTCGCAGACCCGCGGGAAGGCCCTGCTGCGGAACCTGCGTGTGCGCAGACTTTCCCGCCCGGCAACCCTGTCACCTAGCAACCCAGCGCGTGCAATTCGGCGGGCTCCCCTCCGGCATGGCGCACCCACGGATCTCAGCCCAGCTGCCCCCCGACATCGACCCCACCAAGGCTCCTGTGGCCTTTGGCTGCCAAGGCCTCCCCAAACTCAATAGCTGCAGCACCCCAAGCTGCTGACGTGGCAGCCAGCCTTGATGGCGCTCTGCGACCTGGTGCACGACCCGGAGAACACTTATCAAGCCATCAGCCTGGGTGAGCGGCGGCGGCAGCCTGGCCATGGCTGGCGGGAGGGAAGGGAGGGAAGAAGGAAAGAAAAAGGAAAGAAAGAAAGAGAGAGGGAGGAAGGATGGAAGGAAGACAGAAAGAAAGAGAAAGAAAGATGGTAGGAAGTAAGGAAGACAGACAGAAAAAGAAAGGAGGGAGGAAGAAGGAAAGAAAAAGGAAAGAAAGAAAGCGAGGGAGGGAGGGAGGAAGACAGAAAGAAAGAAAGAGAAAGAAAGATGGTAGGAAGGAAAGAAGATAGACAGAAAAAGAAAGGAGGGAGGGAAGAAGGAAAGAAAAAGGAAAGAACGAAAAAGAAAGAAAGAAAGATGGTAGGAAGGAAGGAAGGCAGAAAAAGAAAGGAGGGAGGGAAGAAGGAAAGAAAAAGGAAAGGAAGAAAAAGAAAGGAAGAAAGAGGGAGGGAGGGAGGGAGGGAGGAAGACAGACAGACAGACAGAAAGAAAGATGGTAGGTAGGAAGGAAAACAAACAGAAAAAGAAAGGAGGGAGGGAAGGGAATGGAGGGAAGAAGGAAAGAAAAAGGAAAGAAAGAGGGAGGGAGGAAGAAAAAGAAAGATGGTAGGAAGGAAGGAAGACAGAAAGAAAGAAAAAGATTGTAGGTAGGAAGGAAGACAGACAGAAAGAAAGAAAAGAAAGAAAGAAAAAGAAAGATGGTAGTAACAAAGACAGAAAAAGAAAGAAAGAAGGGGGAAGATAGAGAAGAAAGAAAGAACGAAAGAAAGACTTATGACCACAATTGAGCCTAACATTTTGGTTGCTAAGCAAGAGCGTTGTTAAGTGAATTTCACCACACTCTACACGTTGGCCACGCCCAGCCGGTCATCTGACCACTAAGCCACACCCACCTGAGGGGGTGGGGTGGGGGCGGTGAGGATGAGTTTGTAGCACCAAGGGGGCGGTGGACTGAAAAAGTTTGGGAACCACTGATCTACATAATGATGAGAGCACATCTTTCTCCTTCTGTCCTGACCACTTTTTACAGAGGCACAAGAGTGTTTTAACAAACTACATCATTGATTGGTTTGGTGGCAGCAGCGCCTCAGATAGAAAGTCCCTACAGAGAGTGGTAAGGACAGCCGAGAAGATTAGAGGAAGCTCGCTTCCCGTTATTCAGGATACTGCTTATAAGCGCTATGTGCTTAAAGTTCGAAGCATTGTTGGAGACCCCACACATCCACTTCACGGTCTGTTTCTGTTGCTCCCCTCTGGGGGGCGGGTTTCGAAGTATCTATAGCAGGACAACTAGATTCTGTAACAGCTTTGTTTCTCACGCCATCCATCTTGTAAATTCCAGGATTCTTTTTTTTCACCATATATATGTATACATTTGAACTAGACTGTGATGTTTCTTTGTGTCATATATGTGTGTGTATGTGGGTCAGTAGTGGGTTTTAAAACCCTTTGCTACCAGTTCACGTGCACACTCACGTATGCACGCCACACTTCTGTGTATGCGCAGAAGCTTCTGTGCATGCACAGAAGCATCCCAGGTGGGTGGGCTGAGCCTTCCGCCACCGGAGCTACCGGTTCTTAGAACTGGGCTGAACCGGGAGCAACCCACCGCTGATGTAGGTATATGCATAATGGCTATCTTTTGAGAGCTAAATGCAATGAAACTTCATTTTAATGTATGCTGAGTAGTGTACAATAAAGTGACAATAAAATTTCTATTCTCTTCTGTTCTGTTCTAAGAGCTGGACATGACTGAATGGATAACATCATCACCTCATCAGGTAGCCTGTTCTAGTCCTCATACAGTCAGTGGTGATTGGAGAGGACAGATCCCACCCCTGGCAGCTGCAATGTGGGATACCGCAGAGTTTGGACCTCTCTCCACTCTTATTCAATATCTTCATGACGGCATTTGGTGATGTCATCTGTTGCTGTGGTGTGAAGCATTAAATCAATTATGAGCTGTGGTGGCGCTGTGATTAGAACGCAGTACTGCAGGCTACTTCTGCTGACTGCTGGCTGCCTGCAATTTGGCAGTTCATATCTCATCAGGCTCAAGGTTGACTCAGCCTTCCATCCTTCCGAGGTGGGTAAAATGAGGACCCAGATTGTTGGGGGCAAGATGCTGATGCTTAGAGAGGACCGTAAATCACTGTGAAAGTGGTATATAAGTCTAAGTTCTTTTGCCAGTGCTAATTTTACATTTCCACCCCTAGCAAATTAAGCAATGCTATGGACGACATATCTTGGCAGCTGCAGGGTTCTGTTCTCTTCCTATTTTATATAATGTATACTGTATATCTTTAAAAAAATAATAATCCAGATTTTGATGTAGAATCCCATGATGATCAAAACCATTAACAGCTTCAAACAGCAGAATTTGCTTTTGTTAGAGGTCAAATCATAGTCCAGGAACCTATCAAGAAGAAAAGCAGAGGTTGAAGCAGACGATACTTCTACATCCAAGCAACGGTAGATCGGTATGGTCAAAGTCAACATGCGGACAATTCTCAGAAGCTCATCATTCAAACGTCATTCATTCATGTTGCATAGGGCTAGATGTTACATTACAACCATCCCCCACCGCTGTCTTTTCTGAATTTCCACCTCTAGGGAAATTCCTAGCAGTGCTTCTACCTGCTGCTGGATTCCCCACATAACAAAGGTTCCAAGAGAGATTGCCATCATAGCAGTTAGACAGGAAGATCATCAACTCAATGGAAGGCTGAGAGAAGTTCTGAACTTATCAGAGTTTGTTGCAAAAAACATTTCCAGAAAGCACACACAGATAATTGATTCAGGTGGATTCATTAACTTCTTTATATACATAATAACAGATACAATCAATGTACAACACCAAGAGTAGATTCTTCCAACGTGGTAGCAGGTACAAGCAAAACACAAACAGAGGACAGCAGACTGGTTTCAGTTTCAATTCTTTAGCAGAGGAGATAAACAAGTCCAGACTTGTTTTGTTCAGGAGCCGAGCACAGAGCTAAGCCACGCCCAGACTCCTTCCGTAAGTTTCTGTTTCCAAAACAACTCCCATTGGCTGACCTTGTTACCATGTCTCTGCCAGTCATGAATATTCTAACAGAACCGAGTCAGGAAGATACGAAATGAGGTGGGGTGAAGTCAAACTGGTTGAGCTACCGGCATCCCTGGGGCACTCTCCTTCACCTGTGGCTGCTGTGCTGACTGGTTATTGGTTGACTAAGCCATTGTGATGTAATACGATACAATAAGTGAGCTCCACTTGGTCATTGCACTGGACAAGTGGTAGTCTGATTTCAATCTTCAGGTAGCAACAAGGATGTCCTCTGTCCATCTCTTTCCTTTATACTTGAACCCGTAAGCACACCTAAAAGTTGCCTTATTGATTGGGCGTCTGGGTGCATGCAGATGTCATGTAGGCTCACGAGAGAACTTGCAAGATGGGTGGGGAGATGGCAGACCAATTGTGAAAAGGATTCAGATGTAGGTTACTAATGCTCACACCATTTGAAAATCCTTCTACGAAGGTTTCAGGGCTCAATTTCCTTGTAGTGGTCTAAGGATCCTGAACATTTTCTCCCATTTGCATCAAGGAGAAGGAAGACGGAGGTCCTAGCAGCCATTCTCTTTTTCACATGCTAGATAACGGGAGGGAAAGTTACGGTTTTGTAGGAAAGGCTCTACGGTCAGTAATCAGCCAGAGGAAACTAGCCCAATGATCACTACAAGGCCAGTTAAGATACTTTGCAGACTGAGGACCAGACGTGGGTTCCTGCTGGTTCGGACCGGTTCGGTAGAACCGGTAGCAGGAATTTCCCCCCGCTCACCGAACTGGCAGCGATGGCCGGCTGGACATGCCTCCGAACCGGTCCTCCGGCTTGAAATCTGTCCACTGGAGCCAAATTTACACGAAAATAGCCCTCTGCGGATGTGCAAAGCCTCCTAGTGTGCAGACCAGTTTAATCTGGGATGAACGGGGGCGTTTGCGTGAGTGTAGTTTGATGCATGCGCAAAACACGCAATTCCGGCGCGACCCCGAACCGGTTTGGGAAGGTAAGTAGAACCCACCCCTGCTGAGGACCCAGCTGCATATGGGTTGGTTGGTCCATGCAGAGCTCTAGATTCTTCAGTTCTGGGTTTTTAATGACATAAAAGATAAAATTCCAGGGGAAGAATTATATCGTATATCGTTTTTGAGTATACTTGTATTTTTTAAAATTAACCTGTGTCATGTTCTAAAAACTCCAATACAGGATGAATGATCATTTGGACTAAGAAGATAAAATGGCACCCAAAGCACCTCCCAAACCTCCCACACCTCCACGTAGGTTGCTTATGCTCTTCTTATTTCCTACCACTTTCTACAAAGCGTTGCAGATGCTGCCTCCTTTTCCCTAATGTCTCCATCGAGGTTAAGTCCAGAGAATGTGTTCTCCCAAACTATTCAATTCCATAAAAAGATTGTTTCAGGGGTCTAAGTGCAAGAACTTGGCGGTCCTTTGGATAGTATCTTCTGGATGCTGATGATGAGGATGGTCAGCTTTGCCTGGTGTTGACTAATGTTGATGTTCCATCTGCTGCCTTGTGCGCCATCCAGAGCTTCTGGGTCATATTACTGGATATTACTGGATGCTTATTTCTCGAAAGCGACTCTACCTGCATTGCAAATTAAACTTCTTTCTTCTTTCTCCTCCCCCCCCCATGCAAATAAATGTGACAGAAAGAGAAAAGGAAAGATCTAGGAAGGGGGAGGGGGCATTTACAGATAGAGACGGAGGGGCTGCAATGAGTGCTGTTAGAGACGGGCCACAAGTAAACAATAGCACTTAGCAATAGCACTTAGACTTATATACCGCTTCATAGTGCTTTCCAGCCCTCTCTAAGCGGTTTACAGAGTTCAGCATATTGCCCCCAACAATCTGGGTCCTCATTTTACCGACCTCGGAAGGATGGAAGGCTGAGTCAACCTTGAGCCTAGTGAGATTTGAACAGCTGAACTGCTAAACTAGCAATCAGCTGAAGGTCGCAATGCTGCTTTTAACCACTGCGCTATCTCAGCTCATGGGGGGAGTCCAGTCCATAGGAGACCTCTTATTAAGGAGCATCTTCTTTTGACCTCCTGAAGCCATCTGGAGCAACTCCTCCCTCCCTCTAACCTGACTTATGTTAAAAAAGAATTCCAAAGGTGATGCCTTCCCTTCCAAGGCTGCCGATGTGAACGGTGGCAAAAGTAGAGTTCTCACCTCCCGGCGTCTGACTGCATGGGCTTAGAAAGTTGCTCCTCATTTCTGTCTCTGTTGAAGGATGCAACACTGTTTTTGGGCCGTTAGGCAAAGGAAGGGATGAGACCACCTTCCAGGAAAGGGCAGCGGTCAGGGGGAAAGGAAGGGTCAGTCTCACAATTGATTAAATGACCTATTTGTCTTCTTTCAGCACCAAAGAATTTTTTTGAGCGATTCGGTGATTACCTGGATTCAGATCGAGGCAAACAAAGAACTAAAGTACTGGTTTCCATCTTCTTTGTTCTTGCTGTGGTGATGACCTATCTGTGTAAGTTGTCTTCTTACAAGAGATTGAGAAAGGCTTCGTTTGAAGGTCCTGTTGAATTTGCTTCAACAGGAGCACTGAGTTTTCTCCCCATACCTAATAGACTCTGTAGTCTAATGGTTTGAGTATAAACTGAGAGCAAACCCCACTTCTTACTAGCGCTGATGATGTTACCTACTTAGGTCATGAAATGTCTGCAAGGAAACAACCAAGCTCAGAGAGCACTAAGGACCTCTCATTTCAACCCTGAGCTGCAAATTTTCTCCTTTATTGCTGCCACCCACAGATTTCAACGAATTAGGCCAGGGAACCGTTCAGTTTCTCTCATTCACACTCAGGAAAACTTTATTGGCTCTGCTTTGCCTGCTTAGGGGAAAAAAAATTTTGGTGATATTTTAGTAACTTCTTTTCAACTTCTCTGTAGATCAACATCCCAAATCCAGGGTTGGGTTGCTACCGGTTCACCCCGGATCGGGCAAACCAGTAGTGGTGACGGTGGCAGGAGGCTCTGGCCACCTGTCCGGACATCTCTGCGCATGCGCAGAAACTTCTGCGCATGCACAGAAGCACCCTGCGTGTGCGTGTGTGTGCTCCCAATAGCCAACCGGTAGCGAAGGTCACTACTACTGCCCAAATCCTCTGACACTTGTACCAACTAGAATGACAGAATTTCTCTTTTGAAAGGCATCCTAACTGAGGTGACTAATAATATCCCAACATAACAACATAAGGCAGTAGTGATGAGCACAAAGAAGCATCTCATACAATGCAGATTCGTCCCCACCCTATGTTACTAGTGCCAAAGACGGACACTTAGAGTAAAAGATAAACAAAAGTTAGTCACCATGGAAATGTGATGTTTGAGAAAAGCTGCTGGAGTGACCAGGAGAGACAAAATCAGAAATGAGACCATAAGAGAATTGGCAC
The DNA here is from genome assembly GCA_023053685.1 of Diadophis punctatus similis. NCBI lineage: Eukaryota > Metazoa > Chordata > Lepidosauria > Squamata > Dipsadidae > Diadophis > Diadophis punctatus. Next base: position 72,075,412 of record JALIGW010000006.1, on the reverse strand, counting down.
AGAGCCAATCTTAAGCAATATTAAAAAAAACATGGCAAAAACAGTGTTTTGCTCACTTGGGGAGGTTGTCGTGGGATTCCATACGGTACATGGCATATACAAAAAGAGGAGAAGGTCAAAGAACACGAGGTGGACCCAGAAAATGGAGAGACACCATCAAAGACAGTGATAAAAATGGTGGTTGAGGCCACCAGAAGAGCAAGAAGAAGAGAACGAGAAGAGGAGGAGAAGTGGAACGTCTTCAAAGAAAACACCAAGAAAGTCCATTTTCTTGGACTTTCCTGGTGGAAAAAGCACCTTTGGCACTGGGTTTGAATTGTACTACTTTCATTCTTACGTCCCATCGTTTGACTCTTCAAGAGTTGTAGATCACCCTGAATGTTGGATACAAATGTATGAGATAAAATGCAGGTTGTCCTCGACTTACAACAGTTCATCTGGTGACTGTTTGAAGTTACAACAGCACGTTTTTACACTTACGACCATTGCAGCCTTGTCATGGTCACGTGATCAAAATGCTTGGCAATTGGCTCATATTTATGACGGTTGCAGTTTCCGGGGGTCATGTGATTACCTTTTCTAACCTTCTGATAAAGTCGATGGAGAGTCCACTTAACAACTGTGTTACTAACTTAACAACTACAGTGATCCACTTAATAACTGTGGCAAGAAAGGTCGTAAAATGGGGCAAAACTCACATAACAAATGCTTCACTTAGCAACAGAAATTTTGGGCTCAGTTGTGGTCATAACAGAAAGTATATAACAGAACAACAAAGTTGGAAGGGAGGGACCTTGGAGGTCTTCTAGTCCAACCCCCCACTCAGTCAAGAAACCCTATACCGTTTCAGACAAATGGTTGTCCAATCTCTTCTTAGAAACTTCCAGTGTTGGAGCATTCAAAACTTTTGGAAGCAAGTTGTTCCACTGATTAATTGTTTTAACTGTAAGTCGAAGGCTACCTGTAATAATTACTCAAACCGACATTGGTTGGGGCAAGTCCACAAATTATTCTCTTCAAGAGGTTTTTTTCTTGAAATAGATTCAGAAACAGAGTTAAGGATTGTATGATAAAATGGGCACAAAATATTGGAGAATCTATAATGATGGAAACATGGGAAAAGATATGGGTTAGAAATGTAAGATTTACGCAAGCTCAAAACTTAAGAGAGAACTTTTATAAAATGGTTTATAGATGGCATTTAGATCCAAAAAAACTAGCCCGTATGTATCCAAATTTACAACCTAAGTGTTGGCGATGTGAGTGTGAAGATGCTACGTATTTCCATATATAGTGGACATGTAAAAAAATTAAGGCTTTTGGATAAAAATATGGTGGATTATTCGAAATATTTTAAAGAAAAAGATTAAATTTACACCACAGTTTTTTTTGTTGGGAATAATTACGGATTGTACTGTAATAGAGACTAAGTTGGTTTTGAATTTAATAACAGCTGCCAGGTTACTGGTGGCACAGTATTAGAAGAAGGAAGATCCACCTACCATTGAGGAATGGACATTAAAAGTCATGCATTTGGCAGAGATGGCAAAAATTTCATCATATCTTAAAGACCATTCAAACGAAAGATATATATTGGAATGGAGAAGATGGATTGACTATATTCAAAACAAGTACCAGATTAAGAAGATTCAAATATCTTATGAATGAAACATTTTTAATTTTTAGTCCATGTTTAAAGGGTTTCGAGCTATAAGGAGTTAAAGACCTAAAGAGATTTTGAAGTCAACAATTTGTTAGCATATTTTAGTTCTATGTTTGTGAATAGTTTGTGACCTTCAAGAGGAGACTGGACTGCCATCTGTCTCAAATGGTGTAGGAACTCCTGCTTGAGCAGGGGGTTGGACTAGATGACCTATAAGGTCCCTTCCAACTCTAATAATAAATCTAAATACTATACCCTGTGCTTGTTCTGGGAAGTCTAGGGAGGGGGGGTGGGGGAGATGGGGGTGGGAGGGCAAGGGGGGAGGGATGGGGGGAGGGGGGGAAGGGGTGGGGAAAAATGTTTGTACTACTTATAAAACTTTTTAATTAAAAAAAGAGTTTTTTTTCTTTATACCTCTGGAAAAAGCCCAACGGAGGGGCTGCACATGTCGAGAGCCAACCTATTCTGCAGGGCATACTGTGAGGAGTTGACTACCAGGTTGTCACAGATAATAATAATCAAAATAATAGTATATTCAATTATAATTATTGGGGTGGGAGTTTAACACCCTACTTCTTCTCCTTTCCCTTTTATAGACCAACTTGAAATGCAAAAGGTTAATGAACATCTGAAAGCTGTGGCTTCAATTCGACAATTTGCTGTGGACTACGATCCAAGTTTACACGACAAAACTGGTAAGCAAGGAGCCAGCAGTTCAGAAACAGCTGCTTGATCGCAATACAACGGGAGAGCTTTTAAGATCAGGCTAGAGAAGGTGCAACTAGGTTATGTCCAGTTGAGAGACTTCCCAGCAAAGCAACATCCTGTTGCACATGGCCCTGAGGCAAGAATTCACGGAAACATGGTCCCTCCGTTGTATGAGCTGCCAACGTAATAAATTCAATGTTTTCTGAGGTCAGCTCCCACCCTGATCTGCCTGTTGAAGAGATCATCCTCGAAGGTCTAAATTTAGAGAGATAATTATGCATGAGGACTTTGTCGTTCATTCAAAATCTTCCAGGATTTCATCTTCTTTTCTCATGGTCTCCTTAATCTCCCCAAATCTAAAAGAATTGGGACATGATTCGATACTTATTGCAGATTTTTACTTCACATCTCTTGACTGGAATTGCTGTATGTTTTTAGACTTGGAAGTTCTTGCTGCGGTTCATCAGTTTATAGTGCTTCTGTTGAACTGGACCTTAAAGAACGAAGAGATAGACAGAGAACTGAGTAAGTTAATCAAGTCTGCAAACCTGTAGAAGAAGGAATCGGAAAGCATTTCTGCAATCTCAAAGTGGTCTATAATCTTTAATTTCAAACCTCTAACCAAAGTTTATGATACCTGATGCTTCCAAATAGTTAGTAAGTTTTGTCTCTATACCCACAGTTCCTTTTGCACAGATATAGTCTAACCTCTGGGATATAATTAACAAGACAGTAACATTCAAGAATGCCAAATTGTAACTCTTTTATTGAGCCTGCATTAATACATACAGGTAGTCCTCGACTTACGACCACAATTGAGCCCAAAATTTATGTTGCTAAGTGAGAAATTTGTTCAGTGAGCTTTGCCCCATTTTACGACTTTTCTTGCCACATTTGTTGAGTGCATCACTGCAGTTGTTAAATTAGTAACATGGTTGTTAAGTGAATCTGGCTTTCCCATTGACTTTGCTTGTCAGAAGATTGCAAAAAATGATCACATGATCCTGAGGCACTACAACCGTCATAAATATGAACCAGTTGTCAAGCATCCGAATGTAAATCACATGACCATGGGGATGCTGCAACGGTGATAAGTGTGAAAAATGGTCATAAGTCACTTTTTCAGTGCTGTTGTGACTTCGAACGGTCACTAAATGAACTGTTATAAGTCGAGGACTAACTCTATTGGGTTTAGTTTTTATTCTGAGACATTAATTGATAAAAACCACATTATCATGTGAGTCTTAAGTATCTGACTTTTCCATAAAAGTAACCCCTAAATTTAAAAATTTTGTTGAAAAATGGAATGAACAGAAGTAGCAAATATTAATTAATTTTGTGAGATTTATATACTGCCTCACAGTGCAAGCACTCTCTAAGCGGTTTACACCATTAATCAATGTATATATTTACATTGCCCCCAACAATCTGGGTCCTCATTTTACCTACCTCGGAAGGATGGAAGGCTGAGTCAACCTTGAGCCTGGTGAGATTTGAACCGCTGACCTGCGGATCACAGTCAGCTAAAGTGGCCTGCAGTACTGCTCTCTAACCGCTGCACCACCTCGGCTCTTTAATCCTGAAGGATTGTTCAGGAGAAGAAAAACATATTATTATTATTGGTTTATTGCGCAGCCGGATGTTCAGATTCGATTTGGCATTTTTATCCTCTTGTTGAGTTCTTCCCAAGGACTTGGGATAGGCAGATTTATTTATTTATTTATTTATTTATTTTGTTATTCTTATATGCCGCCCAACTCCCGAAGGACTCAGGGCGGCGTACAACAGGAAAAAAATACAAGAATAATCAAAATGTAAGTAATTAAAAAAAACAAATACAAATTTTTAAAAACAATATTAAAACAACAACATCCATTCGATATCATACATACTTGGGGGGTGATCTCAGGTGGATTAAGCTATGCCCCCCACCTGCAGGAAAAGCCATGTTTTAAGATGTGTTTGTTTGATGGTGTGAAAGAGATTTAGATTTAGATTTATTATTAGAGTTGGAAGGGACCTTGTAGGTCATCTAGTCCAACCCCCTGCTCAAGCAGGAGTTCCTACACCATTTGAGACAGATGGCAGTCCAGTCTCCCCTTGAAGGTCGCAAGTGTTGGGACTCTCACAACCTCCGCTGGCAAGCTGCTCCACTGGTTGATCGCTTTCACCGTCAGAAAGTTTCTCCTCACTTCCAGGTTGAATCTCTCCTTGGTCAGCTTCCATCCGTTATTCCTTGTCTGGCCTTCTGGTGCCATAGAGAACAGCCTGACCCCCTCCTCTCTGTGGCATCCCCTCAAGTATTGGAACACTGCTATCATGTCACCCCTGGTCCTTCTCTTCGCCAGACTGGCCAAGCTCAGTTCCTGCAACCGCTCTTTGTATGTTTTATTTTCCAGACCCTTTATCATCCTGGTTGCTCTCTTCTGCACTTTCTCTAGAGTTTCAATGTCTTTTTTGTAGTGTGGTGACCAAACTGAATGCAGTACTCTAAGGTGTGGTCTGACCAAGGCTTTATAGAGTGTTACTAGTACCTCTCTGGTCCTTGATTGTATCCCTCTATTTATGCAGCTCAGGACTGCGTTGGCCTTTTTGGCTGCTGCTGCACACTGCTGGCTCATATTTAGTTGGCTGTCTACCAAGACTCCAAGATCCCTCTTGCAAACGCTGCTATTGAGTGTGGTTTCACCCAGTTTGTATGTGTATTTTTGATTCTTCTTACCTAGGTGTAGAATTTTACTTTTCTCCGTGTTAAATTTCATTTTATTGGTTTGGGCCCAGTGTTCGAGCCTGCCGAGGTCCCTCTGGATTTTGAGTCTGTCCTCTAGGGTGTTTGCTACTCCTGCCAGCTTGATGTCATCTGCAAATTTGGTTAGTTCTCCTGCTATTCCCTCATCTAGGTCATTTATGAAGATATTAAAGAGTATTGGGCCTAGGACGGAACCTTGTGGTACCCCACTGCTTACTTCTCTCCATGTGAACTTAGAGCCATCGAGGACTACCCGCTGGGTACGGTTGGTCAGCCAATTGTTAATCCATCTGGTTGTGTAGCTGTCTATCCCACTTTTTTCTAGCTTATGAAGGAGTAGGTTGTGGTCTACTTTGTCAATTTTTTTTTGTCAAATGCTACTTTGTCAAATGCTCAAATGATCAGTGCAGGATGTAAGCTGTTCTGAGTCAAGCTGCCTTTTGCAATTGACCGATGGGCATTTTATCAATGCCGATGGTGTTCAGGAGATGCTGCTGTTGTTTTGTTGTTGTTAGTTGCAAAGTCGTGTCCGACCCATCGCAACCCCATGGACAGCGTTCCTCCAGGCCTTCCTGTCCTCTACCATCCTCTGGAGTCCATTTAAGTTCACATGGACTGCTTCAGTGACTCCATCCAGCCACCTCATTCTCTGTCATCCCCTTCTTCTTTTGCCCTCAATCTTTCCCAGCATTAGGCTCTTCTAGTTGTTGTTTTATTATTATTTAAAATATTTTTAAAAAATAACCAAAAAGTGCCTCATGGGAGGACAATGAAACATCTAGCCACAGAGTCACCTTGAGCCACAAGATGGGCGTCAAATAAATTTAATGAATAAAAAAATAAAAAAATTACAAAAAACTGTACTTCCTGAAAAATACTTCCTGAAATTTTAGGAAGAGCACTGTACTCTAACAGAAGTATACAATTAACTTTGAATGGTGAATTAATTTTAAAAATTAGAATATGCTTGTAAGATTTTTGAAGTAACTAATGTAGTCTTTTTGTTTTCTCTATGGGTTCAAAGGATTTCTTACTGAAATGCTTCCAGGCTGGCAAGCTTTTGACAAAAATCTCTATTACTTTTCTGATGCACGAAAAACTTGGTTTGCTTCTCGTGATGACTGTATAGCAAGGCATGGTGATGCAGATTTGGTTTCTTGTAAATATGGTGAAGAACAAGTGAGTACAGGCATATATGTCCCCATTTTTCTAAAATGGCTGTTTCATGAAAAAGTCTCAATTATTTTTCCAAAATGAAAATAAGTTGCCTGGAAATGAAAATGGGTGCGACTAGGAAGCTGCCTGGATTCCTAACACAGGAGAAGGAGACCAAGAGAGAGTAAGAGCGGCAGAAGGGAGGAATAGATTAAAGTGACCAGATTTTTTTTTTAAATCGGGACACCATTGACCGGGGGGGCGGGCCCGCCTGGACGTCGCCATTTGAGTTTTGCCCTCTACGCATGTGCAGAACGCTGCGCATGCGCAGAGGGCAAAATAACGCAAATGTCGGCGTCCAGGTGGGTGGGTGGGGGAGGCGGGAGGTTATGCAGTTTCCATATAAGTCCGTTCAGAGAGCCTCGGCCAGCCTAATTCTAGCGCTGAACGGAATCCAGATGGGGGGGGAGTCACCACAACCAATAGACTTGGAAGTGAAGAAAGCATGTATTTCTGTCCAATCACAACTGAATTAAACTGCTGAGTTTTCCGTTGTTTTCTGCCCAACAATTGTATAAAATTGAAGCGGCAGCTGCAGGCTGCGCACACGTCTATTCATAAATCTATGCAACCAGATGGTTAGGCCAGAGGGCCTCATGGGTAATGTAGTTCTAGCTCTAGCTGGGCCCGGATGAATCTCCTCCGCATCCTCCAGGTCGAAGTAGTTGTGAAGCGGGAGCGAGAGAAAAAGAGGAACGGGGCGCAGTGGGGTTTCTTGAACCGTGCCGTGCGGACGATGCCCGGCAGTTGAAGCCCGCGAACTGGGGGAGGAGGAGGAGAGGAAGAGAAGGGTAAAGGTTTCCTGCCCAGCCCGGGGCTCCTTCCCCACGCAGCCGCGGAGCCCTCCCGTCCCTGCCGCCGCCTTGCGTCCCGCCGCGGGTTACTACTGTTAAGCAAGTTACCACATATACTGTACCTGTGCATTTTGTTTTTCCCCCCTAAATATAGAACCTTACCTTTTTCATCATTGAATTTGATTTTGTTAGATAGCACCCAGTGTTCAAGTCTGTCAATATCTTTCTGTAGCTTAAGCCTATCTTCTGTTGGCTATTTTTGCTAGCTTGGTGTCATTAGCAAATTTGATGAGTTCCCCATCTATCCCCTCGTCCAAATCATTGATGAAGATGTTAAAGAGTATTGGGCCTAAAACAGAGCTTTGGGGTACCCCACTGCATACTTCCCTCCATGTAGATGCGGTTCCATTGAGGACTACACGCTGAGTGTGGTTGGTCAGCCAGTTACAAATCTATCTGGTGGTGATGCTGTCTAACCCACATTTTTCTATTTTATCAAGTAGTAGGTTATGGTCTACTTTATCAAATGCCTTACTGAAGTCCAAGTAAATTATATCGACAGCATTCCTCTGCTCCACTAATTTTGTCACTTTGTCAAAGAATGCAATAAGGTTAGTCTGGCATGATCTGTTTTTGAAAAAACCATGTTGGCTTTTGGTTATTACTTTGTTTGCTTCTAGGTGTTCGCTACTTCATTGCTTGATTATCTTTTCCAGAATCTTCCCTGGTATTGAGGTCAGGCTGATAGGTCTGTAGTTTCCTGGTTCTATATCAGCTCTTTTCCAGTCCTCTGACAGTTCCCCGGTGCTCCAGGATCTTTGAAACAGGGGTGGGTTCCTCCCAGTTCGGGCCAGTTCACTCGAACCTGCAGCGACCCGCTGGTGACATCACGATGACATCACCGAACCGGATCGGTCGGTGCTGGTCTGCGGGTGCCGCCATCTTTTTTTTTAAATTTTTTTTAATTTTTCTCATTTTTTTCTTCTGCGCATGTGCAGAAGCCAAGTTTCTGGCACTACGCATGCATCTACATCTTGTTTTTGGCTGCATTTTTTTTTGCCCCACCCACTCACCCACTCCTCACTGCCTAAGCTGCCTTCCCAGTTCCCACCTGATGGCTGCCCTGTGCCTCAACTGAGCTGCCTCCTCCTTCCTACAATTAAGTTGTGGTCATGCTAGCCCCCTGCCCCATCCTGGAGCTTGCTGTGCCCCCCCCACCTTCCCCACCATGCTTGCGTGTCTGGCTAAGCTGCCAAGGCCCAGTGCAGCTCCATTCCGTGCCGCGCTGCCTGCAGCCTAGCTTGCCGCAGGCCCCCCACCGTCCCCACCGGGCTCCCAACCCTACCTTCCTCCCACACCTGGTGGCGGAGGGGAAGGCACGCCAGCCCCCATGAGGAACCGACACTTGGAGCAGTTTTGGAGCTTGTTAAGGAGGAGGATCACTCCTCAGCCCCAGCCATGCATTTTCAAGTCTGGGCGATTGCAATAGCTTTTCACTCCAAGCAGCCCGGGCTTGAAAACAAGCTCCCAAACTGCTCCAAGCGTCGGTTCCTCATGGTCGCTGAAAGTACTGGCCTTCAACCTGGCTGTTTCTCTGTGTAAGTCCTGTTGTAAGGAATATCCTTCTGAGTTCAGTTCCAAGTGGGGAAAAAGACACTGGATTCATGGAAGTTGCTTGGAAAGAAGGTTTAATATGGTGGACAAGAGCACATGCCATGAGCCCCTGTACAGAAAAGGTAGATCATATACTTCCAGATGTTGGGTGAAGAGAAAAGGGAAGGAAAAATGCTGAGTCCCTTGGTTTTATAACCTCTGTTGGGCCCCACCTCTTAGTTTCCTGTTCCTGTGTATGTAATGCATTCCGATTGGTGGTCAGGCTCCCAGGAGGCCATGCAGTGGCAACTCTATAGGCTTTTGTCTGTCCCAGGCTTGGCTGAATGAAAGGGCCTTGGGCAATTCCTAATATGGCTATGACTGAAGGAGATAAATCTTTGTTATGTAGAGGACTGCTGTTGGGCCTAGTCCTGAATGGCCCATTGACAAAAGTGGGGGCTACTAAGAGGAGTCTTTTGTCTGCTTAAAAGCATGTTTCCAGGGATATTCTATAGAATATATTCTGCCTTTTAATATTTCCTACGATATTTCATTTTTCTAGGAGAGGGGTGGGTGCTAACTTCCTACAGTTCCATCTGGAAAGCCAGGCAGAGAGAAACAGGTTGAATCCTGTTTCTCTCTGGCGCAGTGCTTTCTGGACCTACCAGGACCCAAAGCGCAGTGCTGCGAAAGACTCTCTCTCTCTCTCCGCCAGCAACAGAGCGGGGGGAGAGAAAACAGGTCACTGGAGAACACATGGAGAGAGCATGTGTTCTCCAGGTTAGGGGCTCCTTCTTCTCCCACCTGCTGCTTTTGCCTGGGAGAGAGAGTCTTTCGCAGCACAGCGCTTTGTGTAAGTCCCATCCGGAAAACCTGCACTTTCCCAGGGCCCTGAGGGCCAGCCCCCTGCCTGCTGCCACCTGGAGCTTCCCTTTCACCTGCCACCTGGCCTGCGAGGGAAGCACACCGGAGATCTCAGCACCGGAGCTCTTCCCATGCATTTCCCCCAGCCGCCTGGCTTGCAAGGGAAGCACACGGGAGATTTGCCGTAAGACTGGCAAAAATGTCAAGTAAATTTTCACCTCTCTGCTGGAAATGTCATAACACAAATGGTACATATTTTCATATGTGGTGGACGTGTGAAAAAGCAAAGAAATTTTGGGTTAACATTAGAAAAATAATAGAGCAAATAATAAAAAATTGTATTGATTGGAGACCAGAACTTTATTTATTAGGAATCATCACAGGTAACTACTCGAAAGAAATATATTATCTAATTGTACATATAGTAACAGCAGCTAGAATAGTATATGCAGCAAAATGGAAACAAAGCGACACACCAAATGGGGAGGAAATCATAAAAAGAATTCTTGATTGTGCCGAGATGGACAAAATGACTAAGGAGCTACAAGATAAAGAAGAATCTGAATATTACCTAATATGGAACAAACTGTACGAATAAGGAAAGGAAAGTATGTAAATACTAAATATTAGTAAGGAGCAGAAAATAAATGTGTACATATACGAGAGCAGAAAATCAAATATGTTTGTGTATTAGATAGATATATAAATAATATGTATAGAGATTTTGAAAAACCGATCTTCAGTTGTAATAATGATAGTAATATATATGTTTGTATGTTGTGTATGTTTTAATGTAATAATAATAATAAAAGAAACAGCACAGCAATTTAGGGCTGGAAGACATCTCGGAGGTCATGTAGTCCACCCCCCTGCTGCAGCAGGAAACCTTACATCGTCTGGATTATTTTGGTGCCTCTAACAGAGAGGAAAATTGCCAGAAAGGAGAAGGAGTTTACTAGGACAAGGCTGCCATGCAGAGGAAGGCAGAAATAGTCATTGACATATGACCACAATTGAGCCCAAATTTTTGGTTGATAAGCAAGAGCATTGTTAAGTGAGTTTCACCACATTTTACTCAATCAGGGGTTGCCACAAAGAAGAGGGAGTCAAGCTATTCTCCAAAGCTCCTGAGGGTAGAACAAGAAGCAATGGGTAGAAACTAAACAAGGAGAGAAGCAACTTAGAACTAAGGAGAAATTTCCTGACAGAACAATTCATCAATGGAACAACTTGCCTCCAGAACTTGTGAATGCTCCAACATTGGAGGCTTTTAAGAAGGATTGGACAACATTTGTCTGAAATGGTATAGGGCAGTGATGGCTAACCTTTTTGTCATCGCGTGCCAAAAGTGTGCATGCCGGCACCCATAATGCAATGTGCACGCAACACCCCTGCTGTGTGCCCCGACCCCGCGCATGAGCACGTGACCCCCTCTGTGGTCCCCCCACGCATGCGTGCACGACCTCCACATCCCATTTTGGGCCTAGTAGGCCTCCCTGCAGCCTCCTGAGACCAAAAATGGACCGCGTGGGGGGTCGTGCATGCATGCGTGGGGAGAGCGCGGGGGGTTGCACCACACCCCCTGAGCTCCCCCCTCCCCCACGCATATGCATGCGACCCCCCGCATGTATGTCTGTCTCCCGTATGCACCCCGCCCCCCCCCACGCCTGTGTGGCAGAGACCCAAAAATCAGCTGGCTGGAGGGAGGTGCCTATGCATGCGCGGTGGAGCTGAGCTGGGCGACGGCTCGCATGCCCACAGAGAGAGCTGTTTGTGCCAGCTGTGGCACGTGTGCCATAGGTTTGCCATCAGAGTATGGGGTCTCCTGCCTGAGCAGGGGATTGGACTAGAAAACCTCGAAGGTCCCTTCCAACTCTGTTATTCTGTTATCTGTTAATCCTTGGAGTTGTCATCTGAAAACACAGGAAGAGGGTGTCCCACTAAAGTGCTTTCCACCAAATGACTGTTGCTTTATCCTAGATCAGTGGTTCCCAAAGTGGGCGGTACCGCCCCCCAGGGGGCGGTGGGAACCCTTAGAGGGGCGGTGAGAGGCAAGGGGGGCGACAGGGGGGCGGTGAGAGGGGCCAGGGGGGCGGTAGGTGGTTCGCCATGCTTTTGCACTTGAAGCTCCCTCGCGTTCCTCGCTCTTGTGTGCAGGGCAGCCCATTCTGAAAGAAAACACGAGATGTTTGGGCGAGCGCTCGCAGACCCGCGGGAAGGCCCTGCTGCGGAACCTGCGTGTGCGCAGACTTTCCCGCCCGGCAACCCTGTCACCTAGCAACCCGGCGCGTGCAATTCGGCGGGCTCCCCTCCGGCATGGCGCACCCGCGGATCTCAGCCCAGCTGCCCCCCGACATCGACCCCACCAAGGCTCCTGTGGCCTTTGGCTGCCAAGGCCTCCCCAAACTCAATTAATAGCTGCAGCACCCCAAGCTGCTGACGTGGCAGCCAGCCTTGATGGCGCTCTGCGACCTGGTGCACGACCCGGAGAACACTTACCAAGCCATCAGCCTGGGTGAGAGGCGGCGGCAGCCTGGCCATGGCTGGCGGGAGGGAAGGGAGGGAAGAAGGAAAGAAAAAGGAAAGAAAGAAAGAGAGAGGGAGGAAGGATGGAAGGAAGACAGAAAGAAAGAGAAAGAAAGATGGTAGGAAGTAAGGAAGACAGACAGAAAAAGAAAGGAGGGAGGAAGAAGGAAAGAAAAAGGAAAGAAAGAAAGCGAGGGAGGGAGGGAGGAAGACAGAAAGAAAGAAAGAGAAAGAAAGATGGTAGGAAGGAAAGAAGATAGACAGAAAAAGAAAGGAGGGAGGGAAGAAGGAAAGAAAAAGGAAAGAATGAAAAAGAAAGAAAGAAAGATGGTAGGAAGGAAGGAAGGAATGAAGGAAGGAAGGAAGACAGAAAAAGAAAGGAGGGAGGGAAGAAGGGAAGAAAAAGGAAAGGAAGAAAAAGAAAGGAAGAAAGAGGGAGGGAGGGAGGGAGGGAGGGAGGAAGACAGACAGACAGACAGACAGAAAGAAAGATGGTAGGTAGGAAGGAAAACAAACAGAAAAAGAAAGGAGGGAGGGAAGGGAATGGAGGGAAGAAGGAAAGAAAAAGGAAAGAAAGAGGGAGGGAGGAAGAAAAAGAAAGAAAGATGGTAGGAAGGAAGGAAGACAGAAAGAAAGAAAAAGATTGTAGGTAGGAAGGAAGACAGACAGAAAGAAAGAAAAGAAAGAAAGAAAAAGAAAGATGGTAGTAAGAAAGACAGAAAAAGAAAGAAAGAAGGGGGAAGATAGAGAAGAAAGAAAGAACGAAAGAAAGACTTATGACCACAATTGAGCCTAACATTTTGGTTGCTAAGCAAGAGCGTTGTTAAGTGAGTTTCACCACACTCTACACGTTGGCCACGCCCAGCCAGTCACCTGACCACTAAGCCACACCCACCTGAGGGGGTGGGGTGGGGGCGGTGAGGATGAGTTTGTAGCACCAAGGGGGTGGTGGACTGAAAAAGTTTGGGAACCACTGTTCTAGATGGTCAAAGCCCCTGAAGGTTGGGGAGAGGCTCAGTCAGTCCTGAATGGGGTCTCAGGATGAATCGTTTCTCCCTTAAGCCTTTCAATTTCCAATAAACATTCTCTCTCTCTCTCTCTCTCTCTCTCTCTCTCTCTCTCTCTCTCTCTCTCTCTCTCTCTCTCTCTCTCTCTCTCTCTCTTTCTCTCTCTCTCTTTCTTTCTCTCTCTCTCTCTTTCTCTCTTTCTCTCTCTCTTTCTCTCTCTCTCTCCCCTACCCCCTTTTCTTTCCTCTTGTCCTCCCCTTCTAAATCCATCCATCCATCCATCCATCCATCCATCCATCCATCCATCCATCCATCCATCCATCCATCCATCCATCCATCTATCTATCTATCTATCTATCTATCTATCTATCTTCTATCTCTATTATATCTATCCATCTCTATTTTCTCTCATCTATCTATCTATCTATCTATCTATCTATCTATCTATCTATCTATCTATCTATCTATCTATCTATCTATCTATCTATCTATCTATCATCTATCTCTATTATATCTATCCATCTCTATTTTCTCTCTCCTCTGTCTGTCTGTCTGTCTGTCTGTCTGTCTGTCTGTCTGTCTGTCTGTCTGTCTATCTATCTATCTATCTATCTATCTATCTATCTATCTATCTATCTATCTATCTATCTATCTATCTATCTATCTATCTATCTATCTATCTATCTATCTATCTATCTATCTCTATCTATCTATCTATCTATCTATCTATCTATCTATCTATCTATCTATCTATCTATCTATCTTATATCTATCTATCTATCTATCATCCATCATCTATCTATCTATCATCTATATCTAATTTTCTCTTCTCAAGGGCTTTATAGATGAAATGGTAACTAAACACCAACGTGACTATTGGCTTGGACTCCAGAAGAATTCTAGTGCTGCTGGTGGGCTGCTGTGGTTAAATGGAGTCGTTCCAAAAGAAAAGTAAGTTTTCAAACAAAATCTGGTTATGTGACAAGTTGTGCATCAGGGTTTCATGCCTACCACCCTCTCTCCAAGGCCTGCCTCAGTCCTGGCAGACCAGTTGTTGGATTTTCACATCATGATAAGTGAGTGGTAATGTGGAGGTCAGCTTGAGGGATACCCCAAACCAAGCAACAGGAATTTACGTAGCAGGAGAGCTGCTAACCACAATTGTCAGTGCAGTGTAAAGTGCAGTCTCAAGTGAACAGTCACAGATGGTCACACAAAGGCAGGAAGTCTAACAAACCACATCAATCAACAGAATCAGAAACACCCAAGGGCCATTTCAGAATCAGGGCGGTTGAGGAACAGAATCCAAGTTTGTTTATTTGCTTTTTTATCCCACCACCTTTATTACTTTTATAAATAACTCAAGGTGGCAGACATACCTAATGTTGTTTCCCATTTTCCCCACAACAACCCTGGGAGGTGGGCTGCGTTGGAAGAGAGTGACGGGCCCAAAGTCACCCAACAGGCTTTCGTGCCTAAGACGGGACTAGAACTCACCATCTCCTGGTTTCTAGGCCAGCACCTTCACCACTCTAGCAAACGGGCTCCTGCTGGAGACAAGGAAATCATTATGGGGCTGAAAGACGGGGTGGTCGGATCCCCAGAAATTCTGGGAGTCTGCTGGCAGGAGCACGAATCAATCAGCCATGGCCCTAACCCAGAAAAGTCCAGCCTGGGTCCAAAAGGACATGATTGGCCGACCCTTTGCATCTACAAGCATTGTCCAGAAAGAACTGGGCTGTTTCCTGAGCTAAGCCTTTGCAAGGTCGATTTGGTAAATAAATCCACCACTAACCTGATGCTGATACAGCCCTGCATGGGGGAAAGATTGGTAATAAAATCCAGTGATACAGTGGCCCTTGTCCTGAAATGGTTTTCAGAGGCTGCAGCAGGCCACATGCTTTCTGGGAACAGATCTTCTTCTAAGGCAGTGCTTCTCAATTATTTTCTGTTACGCCCCCCCTAGGAAGAAGTAAACATTTCGCGCCCCCCCCCCCAACTCTCCACCGGGACGATTGCTTGCAATATTCGGCACGTTTTCGCTGAAAAAACTCAAGCGGCATATCAGCGTGATTGGGGTGTAATGTGTTTAAGTGACGCCTTAATTTATTTGGCTTCATGCTGTCCGCTGCCAACATTTTTAGACACAGTAAACATACCGGTCTTTCCTCGTCTCCCACCATAGTCACAGTGAAGCCAAGCGCTACATACGCTTCGTCATATTTCCTCGCTTTCAGGAGACTTATGTTTGTCTCATTATCTCTGTCTCTCTCCTCCCTTCTTTTCATCCCTGTTAAATATTTTTCCATGGTGTCTCTTAAGGGTTTGTTATCTGCACTTCATATCTCCTGCTCTGTGCTGTGTGCTATTGTTCGGTGCAAAAAACCCCTACTCCCTGCGACAAAAAAACCACGTTCCCCGGGGTCACACACACCCCCGGCATTGCTCCGCACCCCCCAGGGGCCCCCGCCCCACTATTTGAGAAGCACTGTTCTAAGGGGTCCTTGGTGCTCTCTGAGCTTGATTGTTTTCTTGCAGCCATTTTGTTACCCAAACTAGGTAACACCATCAGTGATGGCACTAGCCCTGATGATGTTAGCTAGTTGGGTAATAAAATGTCTGCAAGAAAACAATGAAGCTCAGAGAGCACCATTTCAACCCTGAGCTACAAAGATTCTCTTTTATTAGATCAACTTCTGCCGCAGATCTGACAAGGTGAAATATAACCCCTAACATCTCCCCTTACCCTTGACCACTAGAAGTCCCTATGGACCTCCTGTTGAATTTCAAATATTCACTCTCCCACTCAGCCCCCAATGCCCTGCTGTAGGTTTGCCACTAACAAGTTTTCTATTTCATACAGACAGAAAACGCTAATCTAACAATAACCCATTGTGACTGTGATTTGGCAGCAGGAGAAGGGGATATTTATTGAACTTTTAAAATATATTTAGATCTAGAGCAAATCTAAACCTCAATCTAGATCTCTACATTTATATCTCTATATCTACTTCTCTAGATTCTTTCTTTATTCTTTATTCTTTATTGGACAAGTGTGATTGGATACACAAGGAATTTGTCTTAGGTGTATATGCTCTCTGTTGGTTCCAATACTGAAGAGTCAGGAGGCAGGTTGAGTGACTTCAGCTCTTTATTGATTACAGTGAGCAACAACAGCAAAAGCCCAGCTGGTGGCTCCAGTTTAAATAGAGAGCCCCGGTTGGGAAGAACCAATCAGTGATTACCTTCTCTGCTCAATAGAGCAGACCTGGTTGTAAACATCTCAGCTAACATGTAAATCCCAGGACACAACATTTAATTTAATTTAATTTAATTTAATTTAATAATTTAATTTAATTTAATTTAATTTAATTTAATTTAATTTAATTTAATTTAATTTAATTTAATTTAATTTAATTTAATTTAATTTAATTTAATTTAATTTAATTTAATTTAATTTAATTTAATTTAATTTAATTTAATTTAATTTAATTTAATTTAATGTTCTTATAGGCCGCCCAATCCCGTAGGATTCAGGGCGGCGTACAGCAAAAATAAGAACAAATACAAATATATAAGAAACAATTTAAAAATTACATAATTTTAAAAAAACCATTCATCCATGGGGGAATTTGATCTTCTTCACCCTGCCTGCCGGAAGAACCATGTCTTTACGGCTTTGCGGAAGACCAGTAGAGTGGGGATAGTTTGGATCTCTGGTGGGAGTTGGTTCCAGAGAGATGGGGCTCCCACAGAGAAGGCTCTCCCCCGTGGTCCCACCAACCGACATTGTTTGGCTGATGGGACCTGGATGAGGCCCAGTCTGTGGGACCTAACTGGTCGAAGGGAGTTGTGTGGTAGGATGCGGTCCCAAAGGTAACCTGGCCCTGAGCCATGTAGGGCTTTAAAGGTCAAAACCAACACCTTAAATTGCATCTGGAGACTAATGGGCAACCAATGCAGCTGGCGGAGAATAGGTATTACGTGGGTGTATCTCGGAACACCCACCACAGCTCGTGCAGCTGCATTTTGCACCAGTTGCAGTCTCCGGATACTCTTTGAGGGTAGCCCCATGTAGAGCGCGTTACAGTAGTCCAGCCGTGAGGTGACAAGGGCATGAGTGACTGTGAGTAAAGCCTCCCTCTCCAAGTAGGGTCGCAATTGGTGCACAAGGCGAATCTGTGCAAAGGTCCCCCTAGCCACAGCTGACAGATGTTGCTCCAATTTTAGCTGTGGATCTAGGAGAACACACAAATTGTGAGCCCGTTCCGAGGGAGTCAATTTTTCTCCCACGAGAACCAAGGAGGGGAAATCAACATAATCCCTAGTGGGCAATATCCATAGCCATTCAGTCTTGTCAGGATTGAGCTTGAGCCTATTCATTCCCATCCAGACCCTAACATCATCCAGGCAACGGCACATTACATCGACTGCTTCCCTGAACTGAGACGGGGTGGAGATGTACAACTGGGTATCATCAACATATTGCTGATACCTCACCCCATATTGTCGGATGATCTCACCTAACGGTTTCATGTAAATGTTAAACAGGATAGGCGAGAGGACCAAGCCTTGAAGCACCCCACAAATCAGGGGCCTAGGAGCCGACCTCTGCCGTCCTGTCAATACCGACTGCGTCCTATCAGAGAGGTAGGAGGAGAACCACTGTAAAACGGTGCCTCCCACTCCCATCTCGCCTAGTCGGCGCAGAAGGATACCATGGTCAATGGTATCGAAAGCCGCTGAGAGGTCAAGTAGCACCAGGATGGAGGAATGACCTCAGGGGTGAAATGGTCCCGGTTCGCACCGGCTCGTGGGGACCGGTAGGACTTGGCACATGGCTTGCTGGCCACGCCCCCGTACCGGTCCGGGCCCCGGGCCCCGGGCCCCCAGCCCAAGCCCCGGCCACCCATGTGTACCCCGGCCACCCATGTGTACCTAACTGCCCACCCGCCGCTTTTCCTGCTCCCGGCTTTTTCCTTTTGTTAAACAAAAATGGCCGCGGCTTTTCCCACCTATCAGCTGGGCTCTTCCCGACACCCCCCCCCACCCCCGGGCCCCAGCCTATATAACCTGGCTGTTCCAGCCTAGCAAACCACCCACCTTCCCACCCAGCCTCCAGAGTCCAGCTTGCTTACCTTAGCTCTTCGGACCCAATTCCCAGCCCTTGGAAGCCAGCCACGCCTGCTTTTCCTTTGGTCTGAATTGCAAACTGCAATCCATCTGATCTGCAAGCCACTTAATCTGCCTGCTTGAAACCAGCAATCCATCCATCTGCTCTGCATTCCTTATTTTATCCTTATCCATCCATCTTATTCTGTCTAACTTATTCCTTCCATAGGGTAAGTAACCTTTTTTATTTTATTTTTTGCTTTAAAAAAATAGTAGCCATATAGCCATTTAAAACTTTTTCAATGCTTTTGTGTTGTGTGTTTTGCATGGTGTGTGAGTCAGTACAGCTGCTTTTAAATGGTGTGTGAGCCATTTGTGTTGTTGTGCTGTTGTGTAAAGTTGTGTTTTCAGCTCTGTTGCTCTGTGAGGCTCCTACTTAAGGCAGGGGCCATTTTGGGTGCTTTTGCAATGCTGCAAAAGGCAGGGGGTTGGACTAGATGACCACACAAGGTCCCTTCTTCCAACTCTTTAAATCTGTTAAATTTTAACAGCTGCTTTTTCATGGTGTGTGAGCCATTTGGCAGGGGGTTGGACTAGATGACCACACAAGGTCCCTTCTTCCAACTCTGTAAATCTGTTAAAATTTAACAGCTGCTTTTTCATGGTATGTGAGCCATTTGGCAGGGGGTTGGACTAGATGACCACACAAGGTCCCTTCTTCCAACTCTTTAAATCTGTTAAAACCAGACATCAAGCCACACCCACAAAATAAGCCACGCCCACAGAACCGGTAGGGAAAAATTTCACATTTCACCCCTGAATGACCTCCATCCCGGTCTCGCCAGAGATCATCCATTAGGGTGATCAAAGCAGTTTCTGTGCTGTAGCCGCACCTGAAACCCAATTAAAAGGGATCTAGATAATCAGTGTCCTCCAATAACCGCAGGAGTTGGAGCGACACCACTTTCTCAACAACCTTACCCACGAAGGGAAGGTTAGAGACTGGATGGAAGTTCTTTAAATCCGCTGGGTCCAGGGAAGGCTTCTTGAGGAGGGGCCTCACCACCACAGCTTTTAAGGGTTGTGTGATGGATCCCTCAGAGAAGCGATCACAACTGCCTGCAGCCAGCCGTGTGACACCTCCCTGCTGGCGGAAACCAGCCAGGAGGGTCAGGGGTCCAGTAAACAAGTGGAGGAGCTCATCGCTCCTATGGCCTTGTCAACATCATCAGGAGTGATAGACTCAAATTCATCCCATATAATAGGACTAAGACTCGCCCCTGTCATCTTGGCTTGCACTGTCCAATCAGAGTCCAGGTCTGTCTGAATCTGAGTGACTTTATCCGCCAGAAACTGAGCAAATGCCTCAGCCCTCCCCTGTAAGGGTTCCTCAACTCCCCCCTTGGCTAGGAGGGAGCAAGTCACCCTGTGTGAATCGGCAGATGCAATAAGAGTGGAAAAATTCGAACATTTTGCTGCCCATATCGCCACTAAATAAGACTTAATAAAAGTTCTTAATAGTGTTCGGTCAGATTCAGCCTTACTGGCCCTCCACCGTTGCTCTAGATGTCTCTTATGGCATTTCATCTCCCGGAGCTCCTCAGTAAACCAAGGGGCCTTCCTGGATCCACTACCACGGAGAAGTCGCAAAGGCGCAATCCGATCTAACACCCCTGATGCCGCCCTGTTCCAGGAAGCTACCAGAGACTCAGACAAATTGTGTACCAGGGATTCAGGTATCTCCCCAAGTTCCCTCTGGAATCCTTCTGGTTCCATTAGGCGCCTGGGGCGGAACCACCTAATCGGTCCCGCCTCCTTGCGATGGAGGAGTGGTGCCATGAAATCTAACCTCAGAAGGAAATGATCTGACCACGACAAGGGTGAAATGACTAAACTCCTCAACCTCAGATCATCCCTCCACTGCCCTGAAACACCAGGTCAAGTGTGTGACCGCCCTCATGAGTCGGACCCTGAACTACTTGGGTCAGGTCCATGGTTGTCATGGAAGCCATGAACTCCTGGACTGCATCAGAGGTTTCGCCAGGTGAAGGCAGATTGAAGTCCCCCAGAACCATAAGCCTGGGGAACTCAATCGCCAGCACCGCTATCGCCTCGAGCAGTACAGGCAGGGCCTTTGCAATGCAGCTAGGAGGCAGGTACATTACTAAAAGGCCCACCTGAACCCCTAAGTCCAACTTCAGAAGGAGCGTCTCACACCCAACAATCTCCGGAGCAGGGTTCCTATGAGGACATAGATTCTGGCGAACTATAATGGCCACTCCTCCACCCCTTTCCTGAGGTCGCGGCTGATGCTGAACTGAGAACCCGTCCGGGCACATCTCGGAGAGGGGAACCCCCCCCTCCTGGCCCAGCCAGGTCTCAGTAATGCATGCCAGGTCCGCCCCCTCTTCCAGGATTAAATCCCGTACAAGGGGCGCCTTGTTAGTACTCGACCTGGCATTCAACAGCAGCAGCTTGAGCCCAGGATCCTGACATCCCTGGTTACCAGGTCCCTCCCCCCTTGGCTAAGCCCAACACATTTGCATACAAAATCGTTTAGGTACGCAGGACGCTTTGTCTCTCTAGTTGACCTGCTCAGTTCAGTTGGGCGTTGGCTTTGGGCAGAGAGGACATGTTTTCTCTCTCTGGCTCTCTCCATGGAACTTCCTGGAACAGCTTGGGTGTGGTCTCGGATTCGGCTGGGCTGGACTCACTGCTATTGCTGGGTGGTGCCTCCGGATCGTCAAATAAGTGATCCGGCTCCCTTGGACCAGTAGTAGCTGTAGGGAAAACATTGTTAGGGCCTACTCCCCAGTCAGCATTTAATGGCCGGCGACTGCGTAATTGGTCCACATGGCGCCGCCATTTTCTACCATCTTCTAGGCTTACCACATATGATTTTGGCCTGGTTATTTCAAGGATCTCCCCAGGTAGCCATAGGGGACCCTTGGCGAAGTTTTTTGTGAACACCGGGTCATCTACCTTGAATGTTCTTATTTGCGCCGAATTGTTTGTCTCCTTGCGATTGGAATAGCTAGGGTGTAATCTGTCGAGGACAGACCGGAGCTTACAGCCCATCAATAGTTCAGCAGGGCTTTTGCCCGTCGCCTTACTAGGGGTGATATGCTGCACCATTAGGAATTTATCTACTTGGGCTTGCCAGTCGCCCGGTCCCAATTGGCCTAGTGCCTCTTTTGCAGCTCAAACTGTCCTTTCTACCAGTCCATTGCTGTTGGGGTGAAAAGGAGCGATTAATGTATGTTTAATTCCCAAACTGGCTAAAAATCCCTCAAATGGTGTTGCAGTGAGTTGCGTCCTATTGTCTGACACAACCGTGTCCGGCAGCCCACGAGTAGCAAACAGTTTCCTTAACACTTTAATTACAGCATCGGTTGTAGTGGTAGACATCAGTACAATTTCAAGCCATTTTGAATATGCATCGATTATGACCATAAATGTTTGACCGTGAAATGGACCCGCGAAATCTATGTGAATGCGAGACCAAGGGGCCTTCGGTTGTTCCCACTCATGTACGGGGGATTTTGTGGGGGGATGCCCTGGATTCCTGGCACGGCATACACCCTGCGACCCATTCCTCTATGTATTTGTCCATATTGGGCCACCACACATAGCTCCGTGCCAGTGCCTTCATCCTAACAACCCCTGGGTGCCCCTCGTGTAGTGCCGGAGTAGCAACGGAGGAATGAGGATACAATCTCCCCACAATAGACACCCCCCCTTGCACCAGTATTTCATGTTGTATTTGTGCATAGAGTTTGAATTCGGGCTTTACTGGCCCTTGTGGCCACCCTCTCCATACCAAGTTCAAAATGATGAGAAATTCAGGGTTTTTAGCGGTTTGGGTGGCAATGTTGGCCAATGTGATCAGGCCTGGCCCGGCACAGTCAATTAAAAGTAAACTGGGAAGCCCGGAGTGGGGTTGTCCACCACGTCCGGTAGAGGGCATCAGCTCAATGCATCTGCGTGGCCCATTGCTTTGCCAGGCCAGTGAATTAGGGTGTAAGAGTAGGCAGCAAGGAATATTGTCCATCTAGTTAGTCTTGGGGAGAGCGAGGCTGGAGTGGGCCTGTCTCCCACTATGAGCCCTAATAAGATCTTATGGTCAGTGACCAGCTCAAAGTCTCGTCCGAAAAGGTATTTGTGAAACCGCTTGACTCCGGC
Source organism: Diadophis punctatus similis (assembly GCA_023053685.1). Classification (NCBI taxonomy): domain Eukaryota; kingdom Metazoa; phylum Chordata; class Lepidosauria; order Squamata; family Dipsadidae; genus Diadophis; species Diadophis punctatus. The sequence goes on along the minus strand of JALIGW010000006.1, from coordinate 72,052,999 downwards.
TACAGCGGCAAGGGCTTCACGAGTTAGTTGGCTGTAATTTCTCTCGGTGCTTGAAAGAGTCCTGGAGAAGCATGCAATGGGGGCCTCGTGGCCATTTGGAAGCCTATGAATCAGTACTGCCCCCACCCCAAAAGGTGAAGCATCGCAGACTAGTACCACCAGCAGAGTCTCGCTAAATTGTATTAGGAAACTTTCTTCTGATAGGAGGTTTTTTACTGCTTTGAAAGCATCATTCTGCACCGGACCCCAAACCCAGGTGGCTTTTTTGGACAGTAGCTTGTGTAGAGGCTCAGCGATGGTTGCTTTATTCTGCAGGAAAATGCTGTAAAAATTCAACAACCCCAGGAATGCTTGTAGTTCAGTTCTGTTGGTGGAAGATTCCCTGATTGCCCTAATTTTATCTTTGGTGGGGTATAATCCAGATCCGTTGATCTGGGATTAACCCCAGGAATTCTACTTCCGGAACCCCAATCTGGCACTTGCTGGCTTTAGCCCTTAACCCTGCAGCTCTGAACCTAGTAAGCACCTCTCTGAGTCTCTCTCTCAGCTGCATTTTATCCTTGGCTGTTATTAGTACATCGTCGAAGTATGGGACGACACCTGGCAATTTGTTTAGAACTCTTTCCATTATTCCTAGGAAAATACCCGGGGCCACGCTGACACTGAATTGGAGCTTATTGCATTTAAATGCCCCGCGGTGTGTAACTATTGTTTGGGCTTCTGCAGTCTCGCGATCAACAGGCAACTGCTAGTACGCCTGCGCGAGGTGTAGTTTTGCGAAAATGGTGCCCGGGCCAAGTGTGTGCAATAGATGTTGGATCACGGGCACTGGATATGCACTCTGTTAAAGGGCCTTATTGAGTGTGCACTTATAGTCCGCGCATATGCGTATAGACCCATCACTTTTTATGGGAGTTACTATGGGGGTTTCCCACTTCGCATGATCTATGGGCTCTAGAATGCCCTGGCTTATTAGCTTATCTAGTTCTAGCTTATCTATTTTTAAGAGTTTTCCACATGTTTACTGGTTCATTTGTTGAGAACTGATTCCTTAGCTTTTCAGAGTAGCTTCTTTTTGCTGCTCTGATCTCCCTTGTTAATACATTTCTGGCCTGATTGTACAGCATTCTATCGCCTTTTCTGTAGGCTTCTTCTTTGGAACGACGTAGCTGCTTAAGTTTAGCTGTGAACCAAGGTTTATTGTTACTGTATATTCGCACGTTCCTGGTCGGTATACATAGGTCTTCACAAAAACTGACATATGATGTTACAGTATCTGTGAGTTCATCCAAGTCTGCAGAGGTATCTTCAAAAACATTCCAATCAGTGCAATCAAGGCAAGCTTGTAGCTTTAGCTTTGCCTCCTCAGTCCAAGTCCTCACTGATTTAATTGTTGGTTTAGTGGTTTTAAGACTTTGTCTGTAAGCAGGTACAAGATGAATCATCATGCAGTGATCAGAGTGACCCACAGCTGCTCGTGGTAAAGATCAATAAGCATCTTTTAATGTTGTGTAGCAATGGTCTGAAGTATTCTTGCCTCTTGTGAGACAATTGACATGCTGAAAATATTGTGGTAGCTCTTTCTTTAAGTCTGCTTTGTTTAGGTTACCCAAAATAATTTGAAGAGAGTCTGGGTATTTAACTTCAGCCAGCATAATCTGGTCAGCTAGAGTTCATAATGCATTGTTTACACAAGCTTGTGTAAACACAGCAATTAGGAGAAATGAGGAAAACTCATGAGGGGAATAATATGGTTTGCAGTTGATAATTAATGTCTCTAGAACTGCATCACAGTATTTCTTTAGTATAGTTATGTCTCTGGACCAGCAGTCGTTGATATATAAACATAAGCCTCCTCCCTTCTTTTTACCAGATGTTTCTGCAATTCTCTCTGCTCTATGTATCTGAAACCCTGGAATATGCAGGCTGCTATCATCAATTGACTCATTTAGCTAGGATTCAGTAAAGCAGAGAGCTGCTGAATTGTAAAAATCAGAATTGCATCTATTTAAAAGAAGTAATTCATCCATCTTATTAGCGAGTGAATGTAAATTAGTCAGAAATATTGAAGGGAGAGGATCTGTCTCTAACTGGTGCTAGATATGGACTGATGAGTATTGCTTTTTTCCCCAGCTTCTGGAATCCAGGGCAGCCTAATGGTGGAAATAGAGAAACCTGCATTGTCGCCATACCTCCCTGCACCCTTAAGAACTGTTGGCATGATGCTCCTTGTACTGAGCAAAGATTCTTTTGTTGTAAGTTGATGCCAAAGAGCAAGTGGATGATCTAGCTAATTCAAGACAGTGGAATCCGATTATAAGCTCTCCAATCCCAACTGAAATGGCGTTAATAAATGCTTTGTGTGAACCAAATTTTGCCAGCTTCCTTTTCTCTACCAGCTTCCTACTTGCTCTTATCATCTTGACAAAATATAGCTTACACCATCTGAAAAAAAGTATTGAGATGTGATAAGTTGTGGTTTGCTGAATTAGTGGCACAGAATGAAAACCCAGAATAAATAATCAAGGCTCTTTGCAGCCTTTATTATTCAGGGTTCACTGGAAAGACTCCCTCTGAAGTATATAGAAATCTGAACTCTTTAAGCAACCACACGTTGTGCATCAGTCACACCCTTTCCTGGACCAACAAGCCCTGCTCACAGTCACTCACAGCACAGACTGCCTCCATCCTGATTACTGCAAGGCCCTCCACATGGGGCTGCCCTTGAGAGGTATCCAGAAGCTTCAATTGGTTCAAAATACATTGGCCCATGTGGTTTTTAGCAAGTCTAGATTTGCACACGTGTCACTTCTCTTGCAGGGACTGTATTGGTTGCTGATTTGCTTCCGGGTCCAATTCAAGATGCTGGTTGTCATCTTTAAAACCCTACATGGCCTGGGATCAGGTTATTTGAAGGACTGTCTTTTCCCACGTCTGTCCCTCTGACCCAACAGAGCAGGGAGGCAGGGAATGTATGACCTCTTCAGGAGGTCTATCTGGTGGGACCAAGAAGTAGGGCCTACTCTGTGGTGGCTCCCTCTGTGTCTTAATCATTGTCTTAGAAAAAGAGCCATGTCAGTAGGTTGCCATAAGAATTTTGGATCAGGCTTGCTCAGATCTAGACACGTCAAGGCCACCTTCCTCTATGTGTCTATTTGACTCACACACATTCTTTCTATCTTTCTACTCTGCTGGCATTCTTTATGTTTTTGATTCTGCTGACACTCTCCTATTCACAATACATTCCTCACAATAGAATGGGCCAACAACTTTGTTATATTGAAAATAAATCTTGGCTATTGAGCAGCAAAAATAAATAAATAAAGCCTCACATTTGCCTTACGTGGGTGACCTGAAGCTTTATGGAAAAATCAGAACTCCAAATTCCATCACTGACAAACATCGCAAGTGTAGCAATGGAGTTTGGCCCAGAGCAACGTGCTTCAGTAGCAATAAGGCAGGCTAACCTCATGACCAGTAAGGGAACTGGGATGCCAAATGGTCAAAGAACCCATCAGGAGCCCTCAGGATGAAGCCTACAAGTATCTGGGAATTTTACATTTCTGGATCACATCATGCATGGACAAGTTAATAATCTGATTCATAAAGACTACATCTGAAGACTGAGAAGACAAAATTGAACAGTGGGAACAGCATCAATAACTGGGCCAACCTGTGATCCAATAGACAGCTGGAAATATTAACCAGACACAAACTGAACCGGACAATTTGAACCAAAAAATAAGAAAGTGGTAACTATTCCCGAGGTGGGTTCCTACCGGTTCTATAGAACCAGTAGTAAACCGGTGGTGACATCACGGAGCCGGTTCTGTCGGTGCCGGTCCGTGGCCACTGCCATCTTTTTTTGGCTTTTTTTGGCTTGCTTTGCTATTTTGTGCTGGTTTTTACTTCTGCGCATGCGCAGAAGCCAAGTTTTTGGCACTGCACCTGCACGCGCAGCTATGTGGCATGGGAGGAAGCAAACCGGCGGTGAGGTATGTTAGAACCCACCCCTGAACTATTCCCTGGGCATGACAGAAGACACGATGAAAACTTTTTATTTCACAGCATATGGAGAGACTTCGCCATAGAATTTAGAATAGAATAGAGCTGGGAGGAACCTTGGAGGTCTTCTAGTCCAGCCCCTACTCAAGCAGGAGAACATATACTGTGAGAAATGGAACCTTATTCTTGTAAGAAATAAGACATGTAATAAGAACAATGGCACATTCAAATCAACATTCAAATCCCAGTAAGGGTATGGCTATCTGACGAGAACTAAGTAGCTCGAAATAGATCTATAATAGTCTCCCTTTGTTTTCATTTATATATTTCATTTCATATATATATGTAGGATTTTTTGCTGATAAATGAAAATAAAGGGAGACTATTATAGATCTATTTCGAGCTTATTTTGCCATACTCAGATAGCCATACCCCTTACTGGGAATTGAATGTATAAGAGTGTCTAAATAAATAAATAAAAAATAAAATAAATAAATATGTATTTATATTCTCGATGGCTTGTATAGCATTTTAACTGCATTTTGATTAAAACTACTTGAAACACCTGCAGCCTCCTGGGAGCAAAAATGCCCCCCCATGCTCCCCCCTGCCCCCCGTGCATGTACACACGACCCCCATTACCTGGCACTAAGCACGACTCTTGGAAGTTGCCTCCCCCGCCCTCCCACCAGCCCAGGAGCACATGGCTGCTGTGCCAGGGGTATTGTGACTCTGCCAGCCGGCAGCAGAGCCTCCCCTGCCCTCATGCCGGCCTGGAAGCACATGGCTGCTGTGCCAGTGGCAACACTACTCCGCTGAAATTCTGAAATTCACAAATTAATATGCAGGTTTCTGGGGGGTCAAAGAAGGAAAATAAAGGCTAAGTGCTGAATGCTGATTGGGCCCAGCAGCCAGCCAATGGGAGAGAGGCAGAATTTGAATATTCTACATCATAAGGGAACAAACTGTCAAAAACTGTCAAAAGGAAAATCCAGCTGAAGACACAAAGAGTAAGTCCGGTGGAGCTCCTACTCACAGTTTAATTCTGGTAGTAGACCAAGAGTCCAGAGTGTGGGTACCGTAGGTATCCCATTCCTATGCCCACTACCCTCTACTAACAGGGAGGGGGAATCAAGGATAAAATTGGGGCAGGTTGTAATTAGCAAAAAGAAGTCAGAGCCTGGAGAGATAAGTCAGAGACAGCAATGGGAGAGATTAGATAGAGAAACTTTAAGAGTTTAAGGAAATGATTCACACACGCTCAAGCATCCAAGGAAGAAGTCCAATGCAAGAGATTAGAGCTTTTTTGGCAACCTATGACTGGGAAAACCCAATGAATATTAAGGATATCCATTCAGTCATGTCCTATTCTTGGCGATTCTATGGGCCAGGTGGTCTCCCACCTCTTCTGAACTTGCACTGCTTCTTCGAGTCCTTCTCTGCTCTGGCTGGGGTCAGCTTTGAGGGTGTCCAGCCACTGTGTACTTTGGCGGCCTAGTTTCCTCGTACTGCTAACTCTTCCAAAGATAATTGCCTTGTCCAGTGAATTCCTCCGCATGACGTGGCCAAAGTAAGGGAGACGCAGTTTTTGATTTTGCCTTCCAGTGACATGCCTAGTCTTATGCGCTCCGGGGCTTGTTTGCTAGTCACGTTTGCTAGTCACTGTCTGCAGGCGCCTTCTCCAGCACCACAACTCAGACGAGTCGATTTTCTTCCTGTCTTGTTTTTTAAGGACCAACTTTCACAACCATGGGTAGCTATGGGGAACACGATGGGGCAGAATAACCTACACTTGCTTGCCAGGCTGATGTCCTTGCTGTTCCATATTTGGCTCATGCTCATCACTGCTGTGCGACCCAGTGCGATCCAACCTTTTATTTCTGGGCTGCATTTGAGCGATCTGCGATCCTACAATGAATATTAAACACCCTAAACTATGTGATCCAGGGGAAGACATAAAGTCCTTCTATATTATGTTTGAGAGGGTAACATTGGCCAGAAAGGAAATGGGGAATGAGAAGCCAGGTTAGCCCCTAATCTTCTAAGGAAACCCCGAAAACATGTTCCACATTTTCACCCAGTAACAGAATGCAGATGTAATAGAATGCAGAATAACAGAGTTGGAAGGGACTTTGGAAGTCTTCTAGTCCAACTGCCTGTTCAAGCAGAAAGCCCTAAACTATATCAGACAAATGGTTGTTCAATCTCTTCTTAAAAACCTCCAGTGTTGGAGCATCCACAACTTCTGGAGGCAAGCTGTTCCACTGGTTAAATGTATTGTCAAGAAATTTTTCCTTAGTTGTATATTGGCTCTCTCCTTTGTTAGTTTCCATCCGTTGCTTCTTGTTCTGCCTTCAGGTGTTTTGGAGAATAGGTTGAACCCCCCCCCTCTTTTTTGTGGCAGCCCCTCAAATATTGGAAGACTGCTGTCATGTCACCCCGAGTCCTTCTTTTCACTAGACTAGACATGCCCAATTCCTGCAACTGTTCTTCATATGTTTTAGCTTCCAGCCCCCTAATCATCTTTGTTGCTTTTCTCCGCACTCTCTTTAAGAGTCTCAACTTCTTTTTTATATTGTGGGAACCAAAACTTGAGGCCATATTCCAAGTGTGGTCTTTCCAGGGCATTATAAAGCGGTACTACCATTTCATGTGATTCTATCCCTCTGTTATTGCAAGGTAGGATTGCAATGGCTTTTTTGGCTGATGCTGCACATTGCTGGCTCATATTTAAGTGATTGTCCACTAGAAGGACATAAAATCCAGGAAAGGAGATATTAGCTAATTCTGAAGCTGTCTCCATTTTGCTGACCGCTTTCTCTTCTTAACCAAAATGTTTGGATTACATTAATTCTCATAATCTGCTCCATTCTCCAGCTGTGCACATTGGGATGAGATGTTACATGCACTGATGAGGTAAAATGGCTCCCAAACCGCCACCAGCAAAAGGTAAGCTATCTTTTCTGCCATCTTCTCCTCAAAATATGTCATCATCATCATTGTCATCAGACGGGACCTTGGAGGTCTTCTAGTCCAACTCCCTGTTCAAGCAGGAGACCATGTATGAGAATGCCAGTGCCCTACCCGTGGACTTCCTTCTTGGGAGGATCCTGGAGACCATTTGCTGACTTCCAAGGACCCGCCTTGTGTTGTGACAATGGAGGCTGCAACCGGGAATGAAGAACCCAGAACATGAAATGTGAATGAAAGACTTCCAGGACTCACAGCTGGCTGCTTGGTGAACAGGTGACAGCTGTGGCCAGGAAGTCTTGCCCGGTTCCATCTGGTGCACCAGTTGTGCCCTTTCCTAGATCAGAAGGTCCTTCAGACAGTTACCCATTCCCCAGACACCCATGGCTTGACTACTGCAAGATGCTCTACTTGGCGCTGGTCTCGAAGCTTCCTCTAGTCCAGAAGAGAGCAGCACAGGCAGTGATGGGTATGCCTCAGGATGCCCATAGAACAGCCCTACTTTGCAAGCCGTGCTGGTTGCTAAGTTGCTTCCAGAGAGAGTTCAAGCAGGAGATGTGACTCCAAGAGAAGCCCCAGACTGGGCACAATGGATAGCAAGCTGCTTTGGCTAGCGAGATGAGTGGCATATACATTTAAATAAATAAATAAATAGGTGCAAGCCGTCTTAAGACCAAAATTGGAATGTTCCCGCAACATGGCCATAGTCCAAACAAACATAATCATGCCAGGATCTGTTCACCCCCATCAAGGCCCACACAGTTTCCTGGCACTGGATCAGGACTTTGACACTGTCACTTGATCTTCCTGGGGTCCAGAAGAATAATTGATATCATGGGCATATTGATGATATCTCACCCCAAACTCTGTGGTCCTTGGTGTTCTCTGAGCTTGGCTGTTTTCTTGCAGATGTTTCATTACCCAAGTAGTGCACTGACGCTGTTACCTAGTAGGGTAATGGAATGTCTGTGAGAACACAACCAAGCTCAGAGAGCTCCAAGGATCCCACCCTCCTCCTCCTCCTCCTCCTCCTCCTCCTCCCCCCCCCTCCTCCTCCTCTTCCTCTTCCTCCTCCTCGACTGGAATGGAATTCCTGCAGCATCTCAGCCAGTAAATCAAAGCTTCCTCATTATAGCTGCCTGCTTGATGAACCTTTAGGCAGACATTGTGCTTTGGGTTTCTTGGGTCATGCATTAGCCTGGGGCCGATCCTATTTGACATATTGGAGGTCAGTTGGTTTTCTGTCTTTCTCTAGGTCCAGCTCCAGCGAAACAGCCACCACGTGAGTAGGCATCAGAATATTAAGTCAGGTTTGGGGGCCCAACCAATTTGTAAAGAAATATAGAAAAGTGATATCAGAAAGAGACGTGATCCATCAAGTCTGTCCTTTGAGTTTGCTTGTTTTTTGTGTCTTTTAAAAGTACCGTATCTTTCGGAGTATAAGACGCACCTTAGTTTTGGGGGAGGAAAACAAGGAAAAAAGGCCTCTGCCTCCAAGCAATTTGCCAAGCAGCAAACAGCACAGATGATATACACTACTGTATATTTTTGTGCATATGTGCCTGACCCATAGAAATAGCAAAGAATTGGAGAAATGTACATTATGCCAGAAAGTTTTCTTAAATGTAGTCACACTAACTCCTCCCAATTATTTAAATAGATCTACTCCAAGGTAAGTCAGGATTTGACTCTAATACTTAACAGGACACTGTTACATTTCAGACTATACTTGTACAGAGCTGTTAAAATTAATTAAAATTTCTGGAAGTATACATTATTCTCTATTATTTAAAAGAAGATACAATAGCAGTGGGCCTCTTCAGAGCAAGCATTTATTTTAAAAAGCTTCTTTATTTTGTTAAGTTGTCTAGAAACAGGGGTCTCCAACCTTGGCAACTTTAAGACTTGTGGACTTCAACTCCCAGAATTCCACAGCCAGCAAAGCTAACAAAGCTGGCTGTGGAATTCTGGGAATTGAAGTCCACAAGTCTTAAAATTGCCAACGTTGGAGACCCCTGGCTAGAACAATAATAAAGCAGTCTTTAAAAAACAAGTCTAATAATTTGAACATTCTACAGACATTTATAGTTATTCACTTACCCCCTTGCATCCAGTTCAGCAGAAAATAAAAATCTGCATGTCTCTTTCAGCTATTTGCCTCTTTGCAGCTCAGTTTCATTTTAGCACGTGGCAAATCAGCTGTAGGTCAGGAAGTTGCTAATGACTTGCTTGGCTTTACAGGCTCTTCCCTCTTTGCTGCAAGCAAGTAAATTGCTGGAAGACAGAGGCCAAAGGGTGGGGGTGGGTGGGTGGGTGGGTGGGTGGGGCTACATTCGGTGTATAAGACGCACCCAGGTTTTCACCCTCTTTTGGGGGGTAAAAAGGTGCGTCTTATACTCCGAAAAATATGGTAATTAATTTATTATTTTGTAATTATTTTTATAGTTTTAATTTTTTTTCTTTATTTTTCATATTTGTCAGATACTGGACATGTATTTATCTCAAGGATCTTTAAAATTTCTTATCTGCAGATAGCTACACACAATGCTTACGCTGCCAAGGAAATTGGAATTAGCTGCATTGGCACTTTGGGCTTGTTTGTAGGTCTGATGCTGCTTCGCCCTCCCCACAGCCTTCCATCTGGTTGTGGGGATGGTTGTGGGGATGCGTGCCAAGCAGTGGGAGGGAGGCCCCTCCGAGAGAGGAGAGGTCCGAGGGAAGGGAGGGAGGATCCAGAACCTCTCCAGGCAGAGGAGGGATGGAGACCCCCTGCTAAGCCTAGGATGCTGTCAGAGGAAGCACAGGGGGTGGAGGGCCTGCTCAGAGGAGGACACACAGCACAGCCCACCCACTAAAAGGGGGAAGGGAGCTGAGGGACGACATTTCAGGGGGAAGGAGCAAATACTGGGAATGTTCCATTACAGGGAGAGACAGAGAAGGATTCTCTCATAAGGGAAGAAGCCCCCTTGCCAATTTGACTATGGTTAACTGTCTTTCTACGGTGGGTGTCTGGAATGCCTAAGAACTTTTGTTGCCCAAGGCCAGCCATTGGTCTGCTGAGGGTGAGCAAAGTTGGAAGGGAAGGGAAGGGAAGGGAAGAGCACGTGAGGCTGTTTTGTTCTAAGAAAGTCAAGGAGCAGTTGGGTCCAAGGCCCAAATCTATCGGTTCCTTCTTTGATTGGATGCTTTGACCCTTCAGTGGTGCGTCCAAACTCTGCTCCCTACTTACTCAGTGAAGCCTGGCATGGATGTTGTGTCTATAATCTAAGGCCACCATAGAGTATAGGGCAGGTTTAACCTCTCCTCCAAAGGTGAGCATTTCATGAAGGCTTCTTAATGAACAGGTTGGCTTGTTGAGGGCCCAGCTCTGGAGCAGTTGGAGATTAGGGTCCCACAGCATGTGAAAATGCATCATGAAGATAGTGTGATCCTTATTGTTATCTCTTAAGATCATTTCTAATCAAGGCTTCCTTTCCAAACACAGGCAAGCCAACCAAATTAGAAGAATTTCTCTCAGGCTACAATTGCGCAACACTTGGCGTTCTCATGTTCTTCTGTCTGTTTTTGTACACCCTTTGGTATATCAGTTTATGTAAGTTTTTAATTTTATCCAACTAATTAATCAATTCTGAGGGTCTGTAATGGTATGTGAGAATGAGCTTGGGAGACAGAGGGAGAATCCAAAGCCAGACAATAGTTGGCAAAGATCCAAGTGAGCCTGCAGCTGCCATAGGGGTGTGGGAAACATCTCACAAGAGACTCTCCCTAGTTTCTTGGGCTGTAAAGGCGAGGGGGGAGAGAAGTGGACTTTCAGATGCTGTTAATGTAACCTTGCAGTAAAGGAGAATTGCAGGTAGCCTCGACTTATGGCCACAATTGAGCCCAAAATGACTTTTGCTAATCAAGGCAGTTGTTCAGTGAGTTTTGTCCCACTTTATGACCTTTCTTGCCACAGTTGTTAAGTAAATCCCTGCAGTTGTTAAGTTAGTAACATGGGTTGTCAATTGAATCTGGCTGCTCCCACTGACTTTGCTTGTCAGAAGGTCACAGACGGGGATGACATGACACCCGGACACTGCGAGCATCATAAATATCAGTTGCCAAGCGCCTGGATTTTGATCACGTGACCATGGGGATACTGCAATGGCCGTAAATCTGAAAAATGGTCCTAGATCTCTTTTTTCAGTGCCATTGTAAATTTGAAAGGTCACTAAATGAACTGTTGTAAGTCAAGACTACCTTGCAAGGCTGACCTCAGTCTTGCCATTCTGAAGGGGCATATCTCAAAGACTGTCTATAAAATGCTTAGGGCTCAGTGTCACAATGATATAAGACTAAATTTCTCATTTCTTTCTTTCCTTTCATCACCTTTCTCTCAATTAATTTCTTCTTCCTTCCTCGATTAGTTTTGCCATCTCATCCTCATTTGTCCCCTTCATGTGACCAGATCTCCTCTGGCTATTTCCTTATTACACATTTTTGTATTCAGTCCATGTTTATTCAAGTTTCCCTCTCTCCTTTTACCATACACTTTGTATTTTTTTTTTGTATTTTGTATTTGTTTTATTTGTCAAGCATATATCATTATAAGCAAAGTTTAAACAGTAAAACATGATTGAATATATATGTAATATTACAAGCATGAATAAGAGTAAAAGAGGTAAGAATATATGTGAACATTAGGACAGGAACGGTAGGCACGATTGTGCGTGTTAGGTCTCTGACCATAACTAATATTGGATAGAACAATATATGTCTAGCTTTTAACAGCTATAAGTCTGTTTAGCTTAGGTGTTGCAGACTGCCACAAGAGGGAGCTAGAGTTCACAGCTTATTTCTATGGGAGTCCCTCTCTGTTTGTCTTTGGTCTCTGCTACTCAGAGTGTGTGTTCTCTGCTACTCATTAGAGCAAGGCCTAGAGTATGTATGCTCTGCATTTCTCTCTGTGTTGTAGTTATGTATTATAGCTGAAATGTATTTGTACTGGATAATACTTGGATTGTCATTATGACTATTAAGTGTATGACTTTGGACTGTTTATAGGAACATGCTATTTCTTAAAGTAAACTTTAATTCAAGTTAGTGTATCTGTGTGTGGCTGAGTACTTATTCACAACTGATCTCAATCTAAACGTTTCTGTATGCACAACCTTGGTAACACAAGGAATACTCTGCTAATACATTAACACTGGTTATGGGCCCAGAGAGATATTGAGAGTTAGTGTGAATATTCAGTTTCATACTCAGACAGCTAACTTGTGGTTTACTGTTAAATTAACAATGGCACAAGAACAGTCAACTAGCTTATCCCTGATAACCAGGTTAGATGGAACTAACTATGTTTCCTGGTCTATGAAGTGCAGCTTACTTTTGCGTAAAGAAGGATTATGGACTGTGGTTAATAATCCACCTGATATAACAGCTTGGGATCCAACAAATGATGAAGATAAGAAGAAAATAGCTGCCTTTAACCGGGATAATGAAAAGGCTCTTAGTATTATTGGACTGACACTGAGTGATCAGCAACTGGTCCATATTCATGGTGAAGATTCTGCTGCCAAGTGTTGGAGTACCTTAAAGAGACTTTATGTTCGTGATAGTGTTGGTGCGCACATACACCTTACACGTAAACTGTTCAGAGCACGTTTGTTAAAAGGTGGTGACATGTTAGCTCATTTGGAGTTTATGAAGAGAACATTACAAGAGCTACATGAAAAAGAACTGATTTTCTCAGAGTTGCATCAAGTTTATATTATTCTTTCTTCTTTGGATGACTCTTATGATGATTATGTGTCTTCACTGGAAGTTTTGACCAGAGATGAACTGACATTGACTGGCATAATAGGAAGACTGTTAGAAGAGTCTAGAAGAAGGCAAGATAGAAAACAACTGAGAGAGAAACCACCACAGGAAGAACAACGGTCTTCAACTGCCTATATTGTTAGGAAATGTTATTCTTGTGGGGCTAAAGGTCATATAGCCAGATTCTGTAAAAGGGGTAAAAAGCAGAATGCTAGTAATATGCAGAGAGCTTATAATGATGTCAGTGCAGCTATATCAAGTACAAATAAAACTGTAAGCCATGATATCTGGATAATAGACAGTGGAGCATCTCAGTGTATAACTAAAAGTAAAGAGAGATTTGTTAATATGACTGAAAGTAAACAGCATGTATCATTAGCAAATGGCTGGAAATTGAGAGTATCTGGAGAAGGTAATGCATATTGTTCATGTATTAATGAAAGTTTACCAATGTTATATGTACCTAATCTTATATATAACTTACTATCTGTCAGAGAATTGGTAAAAGCAGGGTTTGTGGTAACCTTTCAGGGAGATAAATGTTTAATTGAAAAACAAGGTAAAAGAGTTACTGCAAGATTGCATGATGGCTTATACATTATCCACGATAGTCCATTAAATAAGGCTAATTCAGTTTATGAAAAGAGAAAGCCTCATGATGAATGTATTCATTTGCTCCATAGACGTATGGGACATTTAAATTTCAAAATTTTAAAGAAAACTGTTGAGTTATCTAATGGTATAAAATTAAAACCTTGTGCAAGATATTTAAATTGTAATGCTTGCAATCAGGAAAAGAGCAAGGTAATTCCTGCAAACAGGTTAAATGGATTTAAAACCAAGGAACCATTAGAGGTTGTATTTGCTGATCTCATTGGCCCTAAGAAACCCAGTTTAGGTGGAGCCTGTTATATATTGAGCATAGTTGATCATTTTTCTAGATATGGTTTCTGTTATCTGATGAAAACAAAAACAGAAACATATCAGCATTTTGTAAACTGGTTAAGGTTTGTTGAACGAAAAATGAAAAAGAAACTGGTTAGTTTAGTAACAGATAATGGTACTGAGTTTACCAATAAGAGATTTGAAGATATGCTAAAGAGAGCTGGTATTGAACATAAGCGTTCTGCTCCTTTTCGGCCACAACATAATGCGCATATTGAACGTAGAGGTCAGACATTACAGGCTATGTCTAGAACCATGATTTCAGATTCTGGTTTACCAGAGAGGCTCTGGGGTGAAGCTATAATGTGTGCTAACCATGTTTTGAACAATGTAGTGAATGCAACAACTGGTGAATTGCCATTTACCCGTTGGTATGGTAGGAAACCAAATCTTAGTTATTTGCATACATTTGGTGCACCAGCATGGGTGCATATTCCCACACAAGTAAGGCGAAAGGGACAACACAGAGCACGGAAATTATGTTTTGTAGGGTATGAATCTAATCATAGATCATTTAGATTCTGGGAGCCAGGTACTACTAGAGTATATTGTAGTGCAAGTGCTAAATTCCTTGAGCATGTTGGATGGAGTAAACTGGAACAGGAATACAAGGAACAAGATAGTATCGTTGTTGAGGATCCATTGTTTCCTGATGATTCTGATAAGAATAGTACTGATGATAGGATAGTGAAAGAATCCTCAATAGAGGAATCATCTATGGGTGATGTAGAAGATACCTCGATAGGGGAGGAAAAGGAAGAGGAAATTCCAACAACTTGTACTAAATTGCCTAGGAGGTCAACTTGGGAGAGACGTCCACCTGATAGATATCAGGCAAGTATTGTATGCCAGATTAATGTGGAACCGTCTAATTATAATGAACTTAAGCTGTATCCAACAAAGGAACAGGTAGCTTGGCAGGAAGCTATGAATAGGGAATTAAAATCTTTAAAGGATCTTGAGGTATATGAAGATGTACAGTTACCACCAGGTGAGCGTGCAATAGGTTGCAGATGGGTGTATAAATTAAAGACTGGTGTGGATGGCACTGTTACCCATAAAGCAAGATTAGTTGCTCAGGGATTTGCTCAATCAGATAAGGATTATGATGAGGTATTTGCACCTAGTCTGAGAGCAAATACATTGAGAGGAGCATTAGTTTGGGCAGCTAAAAATAAATGCATAATTAATCATGTAGATGTCGAAACTGCATATCTACATGCACCTTTACAACATACCATTTATATGAGAAAGCCATTAAGTTTAAAAGATGATGGAAAAAATAATTATTGGAAATTAAAGAAAAGTCTTTATGGTTTAAAGCAATCAGGTTATGAATGGAATAAATGCATTGTAAAAGAATTAGTTTCCATGGATTTTAAAGCTGGTATAGCTGATCCTTGTTTATTTAGGAGAGAGAAAGATGGTTTGATTTCTCTGTTGCTATTATTTACAGATGATATAGCGATTATAACAAAGACTGAACAAGAAGCAAATGATATTGTTTCTGAATTACAAAGAAAGTTCAAGATTAGAAATTTAGGAGAAATTAAACATTATTTGGGTCTTGATATAATGAAGACAAATAGAGGATTCAAAATTTCGCAAGCTAAGAAGATTAGCCAATTGTTAAAAAGATATAACCTGGAGAATTGTAAAACTGCTAAGACACCAATGGATCAGGGATTTACAAATAGTGATACTAAATGTCCTGTGTTTGATAAGGAGATATATCAGTCTCTAATTGGTAGTCTCTCATATTTGAGTAATTGGTCTAGGCCAGATATATCTTACAGCGTAAATCAACTGGCTAGATATAATGCTGAACCAAATGAAAGGCATTGGCAAGCAGCTAAACGAATACTTAGATATCTAAAGCACACAATACATTATTCTTTATATTTAGAACCGAGAAATGAATTAGTGTTATCTGCATATGCTGATGCAAGTTTTGCTACTGATGCAATGACTCGCAAATCAACATCAGGTATAGTGGTAATGTTGGGTAATGCTTTAATAGGGTGGAAATCTATTAGGCAACAACATATTAGTTTATCCACTATGGAAGCAGAATTCTCGAGTTTATCATTAATGTGTACAGAATTGGTATATTATAAACAATTGTTAAAGGATATAGGAATTACTGTACAGGAGCCATTTATTGTGTAGGAAGACAATCAATCTGCCATTAGTATGGCTAATAGTTTAGCTGTGAAAACAAGGTCGAAACATACTGATTTGAGATATCTGAATGTTAGACAATGTGTTCAAAATAAAATGGTTAAGTTGGAATACTGCATGACTGAACAGAATATTGCAGATCATTTCACTAAAGCGCAAGGTGCAATTAAACACAAAGAGTGTTGTGAAAAACTATGGTTTAAAAATGTAAGGTATTATATATTGATCTACCCAAAGGGGAGAATGTTAGGTCTCTGACCATAACTAATATTGGATAGAACAATATATGTCTAGCTTTTAACAGCTATAAGTCTGTTTAGCTTAGGTGTTGCAGACTGCCACAAGAGGGAGCTAGAGTTCACAGCTTATTTCTATGGGAGTCCCTCTCTGTTTGTCTTTGGTCTCTGCTACTCAGAGTGTGTGTTCTCTGCTACTCATTAGAGCAAGGCCTAGAGTATGTATGCTCTGCATTTCTCTCTGTGTTGTGGTTATGTATTATAGCTGAAATGTATTTGTACTGGATAATACTTGGATTGTCATTATGACTATTAAGTGTATGACTTTGGACTGTTTATAGGAACATGCTATTTCTTAAAGTAAACTTTAATTCAAGTTAGTGTATCTGTGTGTGGCTGAGTACTTATTCACAATTGATCTCAATCTAAACGTTTCTGTATGCACAACCTTGGTAACACAAGGAATACTCTGCTAATACATTAACAGTGCGCTTATGCACGCCCCTTACCAACCTCTTAGGAATGGGGTGAAGTCAATGGTAGATAATCTGAGGTTGAAGTTTTTGGGGTTAGGGGAAGAAACTACTAAATCAGGTAAAGTGTTCCAGGCGTTGACAACTCTGTTGTTGAAGTCGAATTTTTTGCAATCAAGTCTGGAGCGGTTTACATTAAGTTTGTATCTATTGTGAGCTCGTGTATTATTGCGGTTGAAGCTGAAGTAGTCGTTAACAGGTAGGACATTGAGGCAGATAATTTTGTGAGCTACACTTAGGTCAGATCGAAGGCAGCGTAGTTCTAAATTTTCAAGTTCCAAAATTTCAAGTCTGATTTCATAAGAAATTCTGTTGTGAACAGAGGAATGTAATACTCTTCTTGTGAAGTATCGCTGGACATTCTCAATTGTGTTAATGTCTGATATGTAGTGTGGGTTCCAGACTAATGAGCTGTAATCAAGGATCGGTCTAGCAAATGTTTTGTATGCTCTGGTTAAGAGTACAATGTTACCTGAGAAGAAGCTGTGCAAGATTAGGTTAACCACTCTTAATGCCTTCTTTGCTATGTTGTTGCAGTGGACTCTGGCACTCAGATCGTTAGAGATGAGTACTCCAAGGTCCTTTACTGAGTGGGGATCATCATCAAGGTCATGATCATCAAGTTCCCACTGATCATCCTAAGTTCCCACTGCATTCAGTATGCTTGTCTGTTTTTCTGGGGACACTCAGCTCAACGTCTGTGTGAAAAGGTGGGAGAATCACACAGAGTCAGCCGCGGACAGTGAGACCCACATGGGAAGAATTCAATTAGATATTTTATGCTCAAGTGCAGGAATCTTCCCAGACTGGTGTTTTACACCTGGGCCAGACTAGATAAGGTTCAATGGCATTCAAAGAGGATCAGACTTCACCCTTTTGTGCCCATGTAGAGATTCCAGATTAATTGCCCACTTGACGCCTTCCCCTGTCTTGTGTGAATTCATGGTAGCTCATCTGCAGTGTCCTCACGAGGATATCCTTGGTTAGATCTTCCTAAGAACATGCTTTGGGTCAGTTTTGATTGTGTAAGAAGTCAATGTTTCTGCGGCCGTTCAAGCAGAAGAAACCTTTAAAGGAATTGGGCCAAAGCATATTTTTCTTTTCTTTTCTTTTCTTATGCTGTCATAATCAAATCCAACATATAATGTGGGAATTCCAGGTTTATTTCCCCTTCCAGTCAATGGTGACTGATTTTTGGAGATTGCCTGGATTAGTCCCTACAGAATTTTGGGCAAGGTTTTTATTTCCCCCTATTTTTTATTTTATTCTAAAGAAAGTTAAAATGCAAAACTCCAACCCCCCAAAACAAAAAACACACAAAACAACACATTAAAAAGATGCATTCAAAAGAAAAAAATAAACCAACACACATACAGATATTATCCTCCCTAACTGAATACTGAATACTGATTAATAT
Source organism: Diadophis punctatus similis (assembly GCA_023053685.1). Classification (NCBI taxonomy): domain Eukaryota; kingdom Metazoa; phylum Chordata; class Lepidosauria; order Squamata; family Dipsadidae; genus Diadophis; species Diadophis punctatus. Next base: position 72,034,910 of record JALIGW010000006.1, on the reverse strand, counting down.
AGTACTATAATATTGGTTCTGATCCTGTGCAAATTATTGACCTGAGAACTATTTTGTCATTAACATACTATATTAATGACAAATAGTTAACAGGAATCATCATCATCTGTGGCTGCAGCAAAATTTCACAGACTGATTATCTAAAACATCATGATTGAGTGGCCAAAGGCATACAATGATTGGAAGCTTTGCTAAAAGATGGGTTTCGGATGCAGCAAAAATCACTGGGAACACCAAGTTGACAAAGTTCTTGAAAAAGAACAGGTCAAGATCCTGTGGGACTTTCGGATCCAAGACTGAAAGCAGAACATGGGAAGGAAACAATTGAGCATCAAGTTTGTAACTGGAAAAAGAATCCTATGCGCAGCCAATACCTGAAGGACAGTGAAGGAAAGATAGATACAAAGCTCGCATGGAGCTGGTTGAGGTCAGGGGAGCCGAGGTGGCGCAGTGGTTAAAAGCAGCACTGCAACTACTTCAGTGACTGCTAGTTCAGCAGTTCAGCTGTTCAAATCTCACCAGGCTCAAGGTTGACTCAGCCTTCCATCCTTCCGAGGTCAGTAAAATGAGGACCCAGATTGTTGGGGGCAATATGCTGAACTCTGTAAACCGCTTAGAGAGGGCTGTAAAGCACTATGAAGCGGTATATAAGTCTAAGTGCTATTGCTATTGCTATTGCTGAAGAAAGAAACTGAAGGCTTCATTTTGGCTGCCCAAGAACAAGCCTTGCAGACCAATTCCATGAAAGCCAAAATGTCAATAAAAAGAGCAAATGTCACTTATACAAAGAGAAAGATGAAACAGTGGATCGCCTTATCAGTGGCTGCAGCAAAATCTCACAGACTGATTATCTACAACGTCATGATCGAATTGCCAAAAAAAAAAAATACATTGATGGTCTCTGAGCTTGCTTGTTTTCTTGCAGGCGTTTCATTACCCAAACTAGGTAACATCATCAGTGCTGGTAAGGAGTGCAATTTGCTGTAACACTGTACAGTGCTGTTAACACTGATGATGTTACCTAGTTTGGGTAGTGAAATGTCTGCAAGAAAACAAGCTCAGAGGGTACCAAGGACCCATCATGTCAACCCTGAGCATTACATCATATATTGGAAGCTTTGCCAGAAGTTTGGGTTCGAATGAAGCAAAAATCACTGGGAACACCAAGTTGACAAACTTCTTAAGTCTAGGCTGTAGTGCTTCTTTCTCATCCATATTTTCTTAGTCATCGTTCTTCCCCCCCCTGCTCCCTATTTTTCACTTGACTAAAAACCCTTATCCACAAACAATTCCACATTTATTTATAATTACAATATTTACTATTAAACATCAGGTTATAGATTCTTTATATGCTATTTCAAATTGATAACCTATCAATAACCTGATAAAGAAGGGGATAACCTGATAAAGAAGGGAATAAAATTATTCAAATTCAAATTCCAAAATTCCACATATTCGATCATTTCATTCATTTTACATTATAATTTATCTTCCCACAGGAGGTACAAATACACATTAACTGTAATTCTGCTAATAGTTATATTCAAATATTTAAGATTCAATTATTTAACTAAAATAATATTCATTATCAGTATTAATTGATTAGTATATTCAAAAATAATAATAAACATTCAAATTCCACAAACTTATACAAATTTAAAAGATTTCATTTACTTTCCTTGCATTTGATCTTTCTTTAATACCACATGGATATTTATGAATTTTAAACTTCATCAATCAAATCAAATTTATATCAATTTATAACACATTAGTACATTTCATTCATTCTACTTATATTTCTTCTTTCCACTAATAGTACTTTCAAAGTCTTTGTTATTGTCCTTATTATTGTCCTTATTAGAAATCTCATTGATATCCAGTACTTTCTCTGTGTTGTTATCCTTATTAGAAGCCTCATTGTTATCCAATACTTTCTGTATTTGCTTCCTAATTCCATCTTCAAAATCCATAAAATCTCTCCTTAGATCTTCACAGCAGTCTTTAAAAAAACCCTGCAAGCTCCTCAAATTCACTCACCTCCATGTCGCCATTGTCCTAATTCACAAGCCTTTATAATAAATCCAGCTGTCAAAGAATATCTATCCAACAGCCTACTACAGGTTTAGCCTTTTCAAAGTTCATTCAAAGTTCATTCAACCAGCAGATGGAAACTCTTTTTTATAACGAGTAAAGACAAAATACCCGCTACTTTATATTGTCCAAGATAAGCTCTCAATTCAAGGTCAGCAGCTGTGTAAATAACCACTGGTGAACAATTAGAATATATCCTCCAGCCAGCAAATGGCACTCTTGTTTAATCCCATAGATCTTTTCCTTTTATTCAATGTCTTTATATATTTTAAATAAGTATAAATCAATATAACTTAGACCCATTAATTTCTTAATTCATAATTAGTTCAAAGCTCTCAAAATTTTCAAACATTGGGTTTTAATTACCACCTTCTGAGTTGTTTCTTTAAAATCTTCTACTTGCCAATTAGCCGCTTCGTAATCTTTCCGTACTTTTGTCCCCCTTTTAAACTTAAAGAAAAAGTCCTGATCTTTTCTTCGTCAAAAAGACTCACAAATTAAACTTCTATTTTTCTTCTTTTCCTCCAGCCCTTCGCTTAAGTTACCTTTCCTTTCCAGATGACTTCCAAACTTCAAATCAATCAATCAGTTCGTTCGTGGCCGTGGCAGCTTGGATGATGAGTCATTTTCCAATGCCACCGGTCGAGGGCTCTATACCGGCTCTCTGGGGTGTTTGCAGCCCCCTTCCAGATCGCCGGCAGTGTCCCACTTCTTCATCGCCCCTCCAGGGTGGCTCTGACCTGGTTCTAATTGAACCAGATCCCCAGGCGACACGGATATCGGGATTCCCCTGTGTCACCATGGCGCTTGGCCACACTCCTCTCTTGGTCACTTCTCCATTCTGTCAGGCTTCTGGTACTGTGAAAGAATGCAGGCTTGGACTTCAAAGAGGCAAGGTTTATAGAAGGGGTTTGCCATTGCCTCCTATCTAGGGCTGAGCCAAAATGACTGGCCCAAGGTCACCCAGATGGTTTCATGCCCAAGTGGGAAAAGATTTCATGGTCTCCCTCTTTCTAGCCTGGTGCCTTGAGCACAACACCAAATGGGTCTCAATCCAATTTATATTACATGGTAATTAAACCTCTCCTTCAGGTGCTATTGAAAGGGCAAAACGGGATCCACTTCGGAATGCAGTAGCACAAATAAGGCGATATATGATTTCACGGAATCCTGAGTATGGTGACCTTAATGGTAAGTAAAGAGCTCCACTCCTAACGTGCAAATGCATTCCTGTCCCCATGGCCACCGAGCCCATTTTCCTTCCTCTAGCTAGATTAGTGGGTTACATCGGAATGGAAGGAGCATTCGCATCCATCTGCTGCTGGCCTTGAATTCTTCTCCAGGTCACCTCCAAACTGGCTCTGCAGAAGAATCAGGAGCTATTAAAAAGCCCAGCTCCTTCCAGACAGTAAATAAATTGATTGGCAATCTACTGATGGCCGGGGAACAAAATCTAATCAAAGCATGAGGGAGCCAACAGGAGCCAACACCCAAGCCAGGGGTGAAGAGGGGAGGAGATCCATTCATTCATTGCTAACCTCCAGCCTCTCCACCAACCGGATGCCAGTCCGCAAGGCACAAGATTTAGGTCATGGAAGGAAGTGGCTCTCGATAGACCAGGAGGCAGCTTCAGATCTGAAGAGGTGCTCTTGCTACATGTGTTTCAGATACTGAAGTGATCCTGGAAGCTGAGAAAGTGTCAAGAGAGTTGCTTGCATGGGCTCAGAAGATCACAGAACTTCAAGCAGAGATTGGTAAATTTCTCACAGATTGAGATTCATAAGAATCCGGATAGAGGGATAGCTTTCTCTGAGACAAGGTTGTTGCGGTGGTTTTTTTTGCAATTTTCTAGGCACCATCCATCAGTCCTGCAGATTGGGGCAGTGCACCCTGCTGTTTTGTAAGTGTTGTCTTGGGCAGATTGTCAGCTATCCCAACTTGGTCAGTTAGAAAAGAAAGACTCTCGGGCTCATGATTAGCCAAAAGTTCCCTTTACTAAAGCCAAGAGGTTACAGCAGAAGCAGAGCTGGATCTGGGGGTTTTGGGCCCAAGGCATATGGTTCCCTTGTTCCCATCCACCCCCACCCCTGGTTACCAACAAGTATCCAATTCGGTGCTAACAAATTGTTTGGGTAAAAGTCCCTGTTTTTGCGGGCTGGATGGTTCTGCATTCCTTCGTGTGACCTTGGAGTGGCCAGCGCTTCTCACAGAATGGTAGGATGCATGGTTTTATTTCCTCATGCTAACTCCTCCATTTATTGCACTCCGCTGATCTCCCCCACCTCTGACTATGGCTGTCTGATAGCAAGCAATGCATGGTTGAGCAGGATGGCAGTCCTGACATAGATTTCCTTTCTTGGGCTCCCTGAAACATTGACTTGGGCAGTGAGCAAAAACTACAGCCCTATTCCACCCTGCCATTCTCCTGGATGGAGGGAACTCCCACATTCATGGTCTAGCTATGAAAGTGGCAATCTTTAGAAAATGTCACTGAGGCTCAGATCTCTAATCATATTAGCAGAAGAGAATCTCTGTGGCTCAGAGTTGAACTGTAGAGTCCTTGGTGCCCTCCGAACTTACTTTCTGGCACAGGTTTCATTACCTGGCTAGGTAACAGCTTAAGTGCTAGAAGGGAGTGGGGTTTGCTCCCCGTTTATGTACAGTAGCCTGCCCTGTCATTGATGTGGGGTGTAGCTTAGGCTATTATTTCCTGCTTGGTTATTTGTCTGGTGTTAATCCCTGCTTATCCCAGATGCACTGTGCACTGGTGATGCTCACGGTGCCCTGATGATGTTACCTAGTTGGGTAGTGAAAGATCTGCAGTCAAACAAGCAGACTCAGTGAGCACCAAGGATTCCGCTTCCTTGTCACTTTTGCGATTCAAATTCATTAAGTCAAATGGTTTTCTCTAAAGCAATTTCTCCCTTCTCTCTTAATAGCTCCCTTTTCATAGGGATCAGAAGTCGCATTCTTCCATTTGCCAGGCTGAGATGTCAATAAAGTATCCGTTTGGTTTGCTCAGGCCTTTAGAAGCAAGCCAACTGGATATCTGGGCAATTTTTAAATACTGTCCACATTCAGGATGTGTTCCAAGGACTTCCCTTCCATTCATGTTTTCTGGATTCTACTAGTTAACAGTTCTACTGTTTCACATATTGCTGTTTTACTCATACAAATCCTGAATATGCACTTTCCAGCCACTTATTTCTATTGTGTTTCTCATTGTTTTATCATTTTTGGTTTTAATTCTATTTATTTATTTATAAAATATATTGGCCGCACATCTTATCATACGGCTTATAGTCATAAAACTATATCTATACATATACAATTAAGGGACCGGACAACCCTTTGTCTGAAATGGAATAGGATCTCCTGCTCGAGCAAGAGATTGGACCCCCAAGGTCTCTTCCAACTCTGTTATTCTGTTAATACATAAAGAATTAAAATCAAACATTAAACTCTAAGGGCGCATGAGGAGGGCGGGGGTGGAGTGGGGGGGGAGGTAGGATCTGTTGTTACTCGATCAGCCACCTCCATTGTGATGTTCCCCCATTGGGGCTCAAAGCCGACTGTCAGAGTCAGGTCTTTAGACCCTTACGAAAAGATAGGAGGGTTGGGGGGGGTGACCTCAGATCAGGGGGGGCGAGATGTTCCAGAGGCAGGAGCCACAACAGAGAAGGCCCTCCTCCTGGACCCCACCAGCCGGAATAATCGGGCTGACGGGACCCTCAGAATATCTCCTCTGCCAGCACGAGTGGGATGGGCCGATCTCAGTGGGGTGAGAGGGTCCCTCAAGTAACCTGGATCCATGCCGTGAAGGGCTTTAAAGGGGATCAGCAACACCATGAATTGCACCTGGAAGCAGACTGGTAACCAGTGCAGCTCACGGAACACTGGTGCTGCTTGGGTCATCCTAGGCCCCCCCCTAAACTGCCTGCACTGACGCATGCTGCACCAGCTGTACCGTCCTGTGGTCTTCAAGGGTAGCCCCATATAGAGCGGATTACGATAGTCCAGCCGTGAAGTGACCAGGGACTGACCAACTGAGTGCAAGGAATCCTGATCCAGGAAAGGTCGCAAGTGGCGCACAACACAAAGTTGTGCAAAGTCTCTCATAGCCGTGACTGCCATCTGCTCCTTGAGCAATAACTGCGAGTCTAGGAGAACTTGCAAGTTGCAGACTGGATCTGCTTCTCTAGAGGCTCCTCAATTAACCCGATTTAGCCATTTCCAAAGCTATTTTGCATTTTCAATTTTAACATTCCTTATTCTGTCTGATACAGTGTAAATGTCTTTTCCCTTTGCTATGCAATCAAGGAATGACTATGCAATCAATCCCACCAACACCAGCAGGGCAAGACACGTATATATGTAACCAGAGAGCAAACCCCCCCTCCCTTCTAGTACTGATGATGTTACCTAGTTGGGTATCTAAATGTCTGCAGGAAAGCAGCTCAGCTCAGAGAGCAGCAAGGACCCCAGAGTTCTTCACTATTTTTTCTTAAAATATGTTTTTTAAAAATGGATGAAGGTATTTGCCTATTTGTGCTCCTTTTAATTTTTCTTTCTTCTTTCCCTTTTCACATCCCCATCCTAATTTGTCTCAAAGCTGACCTTCATTTCAAACTGAATAACAACTGGGTGTCCCATAACAACTACGTATATTTCCTTAATCCCGAATTATTCAACTATCAGGACTCAAAAGAACTATGTAATAAGTCTAATGCTTTCTTAGCTCATATTCTAGACGACAGTGAGGAGGTAAGCGCCCTCCCTTCTCCCTCTTCTGATGGAATGACTTGATCGTTGACTGAGTTTGGTTGTTGTATCCTTCGGCTTTTGGTCTGTCCCCACCGTCAGCCTGGCCTTGATCTGGCAGAAAAGGACACCAGCCTAAAACTGGCTGTGCCCATCGCTGACCCCTCTCCTGCATTGATTGTCTCTGGATAATCTCTGGATAGCAAGACAGCTGATTGAAAGCTGTCCTCATGCGTTCAGGCCAGGGGTGCAGGAGAGGTCTTAGATGGGGCTTGGGTGGGCAGTCTTGGACCCACAGCTTGACTCTGGGGAGTAAAGCAGGAAAGCACCCGTGGGTGCCAAACCTCAGCAGCTCTACCTGGGTGCTGACCAGAGCTGCAGAGAGCTCATTTTCAGTGTGGGGTTCAGGCTCTTTCCAAGCTCCACCTGCCCTCTCAAAGCTTGGCAGCTCCCTGCAACCTGCCATGCAGCTTTTGGGCACAACTGTGGAATGGTGTGGCAGGGCCTTGCTCTCCCCAAATCCTGGTAGCTCACAGTAATTTGTTGGCTGGGGGATTGACCAGCTTTGAGGGAGAATGTAGATTGTTTTCCCCCAAGTGCAGCTCTTTGGAAAGCCCAGAGTTGTGCTGAGTCTTGAAAGAAAAAAGCTGCAACCAAGGCTAACGTAGAGCAGTTGCATCAGATTGTGTTCATAGTGGAAGCACTGAAGATGGTTGCTGATTTTATGGGGACAAACTAAGGCCAGAGCGAGGGATGAGGGAAGACTTACGGGCTTAGGAGGAGATGAGACAAGGACAAAGCAGCTCCCTGTTCATCTCTCACCATGGTTAGGTGTAAATGTGGAATGGCCCATAGACTAGGTTTGATCATGGCTTCCAAGGCCCTGCTAGTTCACCCAAACGCCTCCTTGGCTCCCCCTGGATGTTCCATTGTTTCAGGAACCTGATCTGCCCCCCTCTTTGTGGTTGTACCGTATGGGTTGCATTGCTGCTGCTTCTACATCTTCCTCCACTGATGCTTCTGGGGAGGCTCTGATTCTGAACGTCCTTCGGCTCAGAATCTCTCCGTCATTCACTGTAAGTGATGTTTGGATTTTTTTCTTTCAGGCGTTCTTAGAAGAATCAACTAAAAGGAAACATAATAATTACTACATTGATTTGATTCATACTGGATCGCATCAGGATTGGTACTGGAGTGGTACCAGTAAAGCTTTGCATTTGTAAGTGTCTAATTCAAGTTTGTTTCCTTTAGCCTGAAATATCTTCAGGTCTGAGACAGGTGGCACAAGAATATAATAGTAATTGTATGATGTCACCACACTTGTGTCACTTGTGTCACCACACATGTGAGGGTCATTACAAATTGCTGCAGATGGACTGGGGGATAGAGGGGGGGATATAAATGATAGTTAGATACACAGACTCACAGACATACACCTGCACAAACACACACATCTATCGATCTCTCATCTATATATACTAGGGGTCGGCAACCTTAAAAACTCAAAGAACCATTTGAATCCTTTTCTCAGATTAAAAAAAAAACCTTTTCCCAGATAAAACCCGGAGCCACAAAACCTGGGTGGGGGTGGCCAACTTGATGTCACTCACTCCCACCAAGTCACATGATCCCCCAGCCACGCCTACCCAGGTTTTGTGGCTCTATGTTTTCTTTTCTATGGGAAACAGTTATCTCTTGCTCTTTTCCCTCTCTCTTTCCCTCTCTCTCCATCTCTCTTTCTACCTCTCCCCATCTCTCTCTCTCTCCCTTCCTCCCCACCCATCTCTTTCTCCCTTTCCCTCCCCCATCTCTCTCTTTCTCCCATCTCTCTTTCTCCCATCTCTTTCTTTCTCCCTCTCTCTCTCCTTCTCTCTCTCTCTGCTGAGGAATGATCGCAACCCCCGGTGGAGGCTTCCCTTCGGGCGACCCTCTTCCCCCGCTTGTGACTCCCTGGCTGGCTGTGGCACACATGGGAGACCCTCCTCAAGCGAGCGACAAAGCACAGCAAATGCATGAATGGAGGGCAGGCGGCTGCTTGCTTAAGGAGGGTTTTTGCATGTGGCTTCTCTCCTGCCCTATGGATCTGGACATTGCCTCGGGAGTAGGGCGGCATATAAGAAAACCAAAATAAATAAATAAAATAAATAAACAAACAAATATAAATATTCATGGGATGGAATTACCAGCAGGTCTGTCAAGGTTCCAAATAGTAATCGAGCAGAAATCAGAGTCCAAGGCAAATAGTTTACCAAAGTTCCAATTTAATGCAGACACTATGTTGGCAACGCATGTGGAAACCCAAATCTAATTTTCTCCCAAGTTCCCCTCGATAGGAAACGGGCACTCCACCCCCATCAGGATCACCTTGCCCACTCATCTTCCGCCAGTGATTTCATTTACTTTCCTTGCATTTGATCTTTCTTTAATACCACATATGGATATTTATGAATTTTAAACTTCATCAATCAAATCAAATTTATATCAATTTATAACACATTCATGAATTTATAACACATTCATTCATTCCACTTATATTTCTTCTTTCCACTAATAGTACATGTAAATATTTAGCAGTTTTAATTTTTTATTAGTAATTATATTTGCTTTTATTAAATAGTTTATATTGCCCACAATAAAAAAACAAAGAAAAAGATATATAATAATCAACTCTCAATCATCCATTTTCTTTGAATTTCCATTCTCTTTTTCTAAACTCCCCCAATTTCTTTCTTGTCATTTTGTACCCCCAATTTTCCCCCTTTTCTTTCCTCCTTTTCTTCTCTTTATATATATTATTTGTCTAATTTCTCTTCCTGTTCTTCTTAATCCCTCCCCTCTATTTCTTTCTTCCTTTTTAATTTGCCAAATCCAATACCTCTGCCCATGCCCTATTTTTCCCTCATCACTGATCATCCCAGTGTAATCATCATGATATGTAATATAACCATTTATCTGTCTATCTTCATAATTTTATTTTTTTATTTATATAATTCTCTATGTCTTCTTGTGTCTGTTCTTCATCTTCCAAATTTTCTTCTTCACCAGCTCTTTGATTTGTATTTTCTGCCATCATATTTTCCTTGTTATTGTCTTTATTATTGTCCTTATTAGAAATCTCAGTATTATCCAGCGCTTTCTGTGTATTATTATCTTTATTAGTAGCCTCCTTGTTATCCAATCTTTTCTGTATTTGCTTCTTGATTCCATCTTCAAACTTAATAAAATCTCTCCTTAGGTCTTCACAACAGTCTTTAAAAAAGGCTGCAAACTCCTCAAATTCACTCACCTCCATGTCATCAATGTTGCAATTCATAAACCTTTATAATGAATCTAGCTGTCTAAGAATGACTATCCAACAGCCTACTACAAGTTTAACTTTTCAGAGTTCATTCAAAGTTCATTCAACCTGCAGATGGAAACTCTTTTTTATAACGAGTAAAAACAAAATACCCGCTATTTTATACTGTCCAAGATAAGATCTCAATTCAAGGTCAGCAGCTGTATAAATAACCACTGGTGAACAATTAAAATATATCCTCCAGCCAGCAGATGGCACTCTTATTTAATCCCATAGATCTTTTCCTTTTATTCAATATCTTTATATATTTTAACTTATAATGGTATAAGTCAATATAACTTAGATCCATTAATTTCTTAATTCATAGCTAGCTCAAAGTTTTCAAATTTTTCAAACAATGGGTTTTAATTACCACCTTCTGAGTTGTTTCTCTAAAATCTTCTACTTGCCAATTAGCCACTTCGTAATCTTTTCCATGCTTTTGACCCCCTTTTAAGCTTAAAAAAAAGTCCCAGTTTTTCCTCCGGCAAAAAGACTCAGCAATTAAGCTTCTATTTTTCTTCTTTTGCTCCAGCCCTTCGCTTAAGTTACCTTTCCTTTCCAGATGACTTCCAAGCTTCAAATCAATCAATCAGTTCGTTCATGGCCGTGGCGGCTTGGATGATGAGCCATTTTCCAATGCCACCAGTTGAGGGCTCTATACCAGCTCTCTGGGGGGTTTGCAGCCCCTTCCAGATTGCCGGTGGTGTCCCACTTCTTCACCGCACCTCCAGGGTGGCTCTGACCTGGTTCTAATTGAACCAGATCCCCAGGCGAAATGGATATTGGGGTTCTCCTGTGGAATGAGGGGAACTCTGTGTCACCATGGTGCTTGGCCATGCCCCTCCTCCCCAAGAAGACTGTTGATGTTTTTACAATTGGATTTGGTGGAAATTAAAGAGATTTGAAAAAGAATAAAGAATTTGAAGAAAATATCCTATATGTGGATTTAAACATTTTGGAGAGTTTTTTAAATAACTGGTTTACTGCATCGGGAATCTGGAAATGCCATCTGCTGGTTGAAAGAAAATATTGCAATAACTTGTGGGAAGATAGAAGAAAAAGAAAAGGAAAAAACTTGTTGACAGCTGTGGGGATTGACCTTGCTCACAAGAAAAGATAACTCGGAAACTGTGAGAACCTGAAAGGAGTGTATGTTGTGCTATGGTGTTTGATATCGACTTACTATGGTGGCAGAAGATAATAAGACTTCGAACTGGAATGGAATAGACTAAAATTGGATACCAGAATATTGAAATATAAAGAGACTATATGGATTTAAGCTTTAATTAAGAGAGATTTAATTTTTAAAAAGTCTTAATTTAATTTTAAAAACTTGATAGTATGGAGATGTGTATGTACGAAGAATTAATTGGAATGGTAAAAAATATTCATGAAGACATAAAAATTTATCTTTTGGGAACTTGGAAAGGTGATAAGAAAGCAGAAACAAAGTTGGAACACCTAGAATGTACAGTACTGGAAAATAAAAATGAGGAACAAGGAAGTCACATTGAAGAAAAAGGGATTGAAAAGAAAAAACAGATAGATGATTTCACTGGGATTTACAGTGACAAGAAAAGAGTAGACGGGAAGGATATCACTTCCAAAAGAACCAATCAAAAGACAGAGGGGGTAATAGGGAGAAGAGAATAGGAGGAATTGTGAGGAGATTTAAGCAAATAATATACTTAAAAGGGAGAAACGGAATTTACAAAAAAGAATTTACATATATAAAAATAAAAGAAAGAAAAAGAAGAAGAAGCTAAGAGAAGGGGAGGAAAGGGAAAAACCCACAAGAGAATGGATGAAGAGGGGAAGGTTAATGGAAAGGAAGAGGGATAACAAGATATATGTTAATAGATTTAATTGTATCAACACTATTAATTGTGTATAATTAATTATGGTATAAGGTTTTTGTTAGAACCCTGTTCAAACTATTGGTTTGCTAATATATGAACAAGCCACAAATCAATGTTATGTGTATATCACTTTAAATGCTTGTAGGCTGATTACTATATAAGGCAGCAAGAGAGCATGCTCAGTATGTCTCTGATGGTGATTGATGATTGATGACGGTGTGTTCCCGAGTGCTGACTCTCTGCGCAGATGGCGCAGTGGTTAAAAGCAGCACTGCAACCTACTTCAGCTGACTGCTAGTTCAGCAGTTCAGCTGTTCAAATCTCACCAGCTCAAGGTTGACTCGGCCTTCCATCCTTTTGAGGTCGGTAAAATGAGGACCCAGATTGTTGGGGGCAATATGCTGAACTCTGTAAACCGCTTAGAGAGGGCTGTAAAGCACTATGAAGCGGTATATAAGTCTAAGTGCTATTGCTATTGCTGATTAACTCTACTGCTTTACTGATGAGTAATTGCTTTATGACTGTTTGAAAAATATCTTTATTTGGTTTTTAAACTTTAAAAAAACATACATAATAACACACAACATCAAAGAGAAAAAAGAAAAAAGAAAACATTAAGAAAAGGGAGAAAAAGGGAAAAAGAAAAAGAAAATACAAACACTAATACACAAAAAACGGCATTTCATTTTAACAGCTATACCTTTGTGTAACTGAATCCAGTTTTGCAATCAATCTTACTACATTGGTTGCTTTTAACCTTTATCCCTTTTACTATTTGCTTCAAACTTATCCAAAACTTATTTATACATATTTACATTATTTTTCATATTTATATTCTCAGATTATGTGCATCGATAATAATCATTTTTATTGTTATGAAGGAGATGATAAGGAAAGATTTCTCGGATCAAGTCTTCTTCTGTGTCCATAATTTTAGATTTTTATTTGATTGTAACCAGGAATACCATTTTGCCCATGTTTCATAGAAATCAGAGTTGTCTTTTTGATGAATCTCCATCGTTAACTTGCTCATTTCTGAGCATTCTAAAATTTTCCTAATTATCATATTTGAAGAAGGAATAATATCAGATTTCCAATTTTGAGCATATAAAAGTCTAGCTGCGGTTGTTATTTGCAAAATTAAATATCTTTCTTCTTTAGTGAATTTGCTCCGGAAGATCCCCAGTAAGAACATTTCTGGTTTTAATTCCATTTTCACATTTAAAATCTGTTCCAACCAAGATCTAATCTTTTTCCAAAATACTTGAACCTTGGGGCACGACCACCACATGTGGTAGTAGCTCCCTGTTTCCTTTTTACACTTCCAACATTTAGGTGATAGCGATGGAAACATCTTTGCCAAGCGATCTGGGGAAAGGTGCCAATGGTATACCATTTTATAGATATTCTCTTTATAGGATGCAGCTAGTGGCTTTGTGACTGTTTGAAAGTGCTGTGAAGAGCTGCTGCAAAAGAGTAACTATCTGTGATAGTGTAGAATTGAATGTTAGCTGTAATCTTTGTTTGTTAGTTAAACAAAGATAGGCAAGAAGAAGATTCTTCATATGGACTGATTTACTGTGTATGACTTGAAATTCCTATTGAACTTTGCTACTATTTTAAGTAAACTATTTGTAAATACTAAACATATTCTGTTTATTGACTGAATAGCATTCATATCAATCTGCAACACCACAACACATTTCGCTGTGTATGTGTTCAACAGCACAATAACTCCTTAACAGTTTTCATATGAGATTTGTATATGATGATATATTATGAAAAGTGAAAATTAAATGTTGATGATGATTCAAAAGGTGATGAATTTAGAAAGAAAGAAGGGAAATAAGTTATATTCATTAAAAAATATACAATAGTAGGTGAAATTGTTGGAATGTTATAAAATTAGTATAATTATTACTTTAAAAAGGTTTTTATGTAAGACTTGTATAACTCATAAATTTGATTTAACATTGATAATTTTGATAATTAGTGGGTTTCTGTATATTGGGAAGTTGGCAATGTTATCAGCCTATGGAATTTGATGGAAGATGGATGTGTAGCGGTAAGGTTAGATCTTGTTTAAATATTGAGGATGATTTAAAATAAGAAAAATTGAGTAATAAAGGTGAGGGGGGATCTGGAAAGGTAAAAGAGATTAGAAATTAAGGGCATTTAGAGATGATTGAATAAGAATAGAATGAGTAAAGATAAAAATTAAGGAAAGGGAGGTGTATGGCCAAAAACTAAAAATAGAAAAAGGATGGATTTGAATGATAAGAATGAAATGAGGTACAAGAAGGGATCCGGAAAACACTTTGTTCATAATATAGAAATGAGGAGGAAGGGATGGGTAGAAAATAATGTTAATTGAAATGGAAGGAAAATGAAAAGTTAAAGATACGAGCCCTAGGCAACAAATCATTTGTTTAGGGAGGCAGCATTATATTAGTATAAAAATATACCTAGAATGATGTATAAGTATAGATGCATTAACTCAGAAAAGAGTTAAGGTTAATATTAGTATTATAATATTAAATATAATATCAAAAAGAGGCCCGTGAAAATATTTACTGACCCCTTACATCCTGGACATAAATTGCTTCAACTCCTACCCTCAAAACGTCGCTATAGAGCACTGCACACCAAGACAACTAGACACAAGAACAGTTTTTTCCTGAACGCCATCACTCTGCTAAACAAATAATTCCCTCACCACTGTCAAACTATTCACTAAGGCTGCATTACTATTACTATTAGTTTTTCTCATCATTCCTATCACCCATCTCCTCCCACTTATGACTGTATGACTGTAACTTGTTGCTTGTATCCTTACGATTTATATTAATATTGATTGTTTCCTGATTGCTTATTTGAACCCTATGACAACCATTCTTGACAAATGTATCTTTTCTTTTATGTACACTGAGAGCATACGCACCAAAGACAAATTCCTTGTGTGTCCAATCACACTTGGCCAATAAATAATTCTATTCTATTCTATTCTATTCTATTCTATTCTATTCTATTCTATTCTATTCTATTCTATTCTATTCTATTCTAGTCTAGTCTAGTCTAGTCTAGTCTAGTCTAGTCTAGTCCAGTCCAGTCCAGTCCAGTCCAGTCCAGTCCAGTCTAGTCTAGTCTATAAGTTAGGGGAATTCAGAGAGATGAGTTTGTCTGTTAACCACAAAATAGATATAAATGGACACACTCAGGGGAGAAATGAGAGGGAGGGATAGAGGAGAGGAGGAGAGAAGGAAAAGATAAGGTAGGAGAAGAGAGGGGTTAGAAGGAGGAGGCGGGAGAGAAGAGAGAGGTGGGGAGAGGATGAGAAGGAGGAGGAGAAATTTAGAGGAAGGAAGAAGAGGGAAGTAGAAGGGAGAGAAGGAGAAAGTAGGTAGAGAAAAGGGAGGGAGGTAAGAAAGAAGAGTGACATGATCTGGTAAGGGGGAAACAGACGGGAAACTCGATAATGATGTATACAAGATTAATATATTGGTTTATTGGATAATAATATATAAATGTATGTTAATACTTGACAAGATGTTATGGTATATGTATTGATATATGTGGAATGTGGAGGAAAAAAATTGAAAAAAAAAGAAGAAGACAGCTCTGGACCTGGTTGGCCATCTGCCCAGCCAGCAAACACTGCCCTGCTGCTCTGTGTGCCCGAGCTGGCCAGGTGCTCTGGACTGCAAATACACATCAGTGCCGTGGGCTGGAACTGTGCAAGAAGCCCGCTCGGGCTGGGAGGGAGGGAATTAAATTAAATTAAATTAATTGAACATTCTTATGGGCCGCCCAACTCGCGTAGGACTCAGGGTGGCGTACAATACAGAGAAAGAACAATTCATAAAAACAGTATATAAAAAAACAACACAATGACAACAAGTAAAAAATTATTTAAAAAAAATTAAAACCATCCATCATTCATACAAGGGGGGAGACCGGAAGTGTTCTAATTGGTCTCACTTTCACCCCGCCTGCCGGAAGAGCCATATTTTTACTGCTTTACGGAAGGCCAGCAGGGTGGGAATAGTCCTGATCTCTGGGGGCAGTTGGTTCCAAAGGGATGGAGCTCCCACAGAGAAGGCTCTCCCCCTCGGCCCCACCAACCGGCATTGCTTGGTCAATGGGACCTGGAGGAGACCAACTCTGTGGGACCTAACCGGTCGTAGGGAGGAATGCGGTAGGATGCGGTCCTGAAGGTAACCTGATCCTGAGCCATATAGGCTTTAAAGGTCAAAACCAATACCTTAAATTGCATCCGGAGACTAATGGGCAGCCAATGCAGCTGGTGGAGAATAGGTGTTACGTGGATGTATCTCGGGACACCCACTACAGCTCGCGCAGCTGCATTTTGCACCAATTGCAGTCTCTGGATACTCTTTAAGGGTAGCCCCATGTAGAGCGCATTACAGTAGTCCAGCCGTGAGGTGATGAGGGCGTGAGTGACCGTGAGTAAGGCCTCCCTCTCCAAGTAGAGTCGCAATTGGTGCACCAGGTGAACCTGTGCAAAGGTCCTGCTAGCCACAGCTGATAGGTGTTGATCCAATTTTAGCTGTGGATCTAGGACAGGGGTGGCCAAAGTATGGTTCTTTGAGGACCTGTGGACTTCAACTCCCAGAATTCCTGAGCTGGGAGTTGAAGTCCACAGGTCCTCAAAGAACCATAGTTTGGCCACCCCTGATCTAGGAGAATGCCCAAATTGCGAACCTGTTCCGAGGGAGTTAATTTCTCTCTCCCAAGAATCAAGGAGGGGCAGTTGACATAATCCCTGGGAGGCAATATCCATAGCCACTCTGGCCCACCCACCCATCCTGGCTGGCAGCTCTGCTTCCCTGGCTCTTCTGGATTCCAGCACGCCGGCCACCTGGTCTTCACTCACAAGCACGTGCGAAGACCAGGTGGCTAGTGCGCATTCGTGCACCGGAACCAAAAGATCATCTTCCTGGCACATGCATCCGCACTGGGCAGTTGCTCTTTTGGTTTCTGGAGCTCCCACACGAATGAAGACCAGCTGGCTGGTGCTCCAGAACCCGGAAGAGCAACAGGTGATGGCTCTCATGCTCGGAGAGATGGCTCTGCATGCCACTTCTGGCACGCGTGCCATAGATTCACCATCACAGAGCTATAACCTTCTGACCTACTAGATATCATCTCAGAGATTCTAAGGTGTGGCTACCCTGAACCTCGTACCCTCTTCTGCATTCACGACTGCGCAGCCTCTTAATACAGGCCTCTTATTTTATTTATTGAGATTTATATACCGCCTCACAGTGCAAGCACTCTCTAAGCGGTTTACACCTTACTTTACTTTAAACTTTAAAGTTTACACTTTACTCTCTAAGCGGTTTACTCTTCCTGGGAAAACTCTGTATAGCCAAATCTCCCACAGCCTACACCCACACCCACACACGGTCCTGCAGGTGCATTATCCATCGCACATTGGGATGACACTGAGGCCTGAACTGATGGAGGACCTTCCCCAATGCTTTCTTGCAGGGAGATAATAATGAGGAAAAGACCAAACTCTACACTGCCCCACAAATGAGTACCTATCAGCCTGACTTCTCCTCTCCCTACCACCCCCAATGGAAACCACCAGCAAAGACAGGAATGGAAACACTCCAGAATTCTCCCCAACCCTCAATTCCTGAAGCAACCAAGAAGGATGCTATGGTCCATTATTTCTTTTTTAAAAAAACCAGCTGCCTAGAGATAGGTAATATTTTGCCATGGCCTCTTCAAAGGGATGGAGGGGGAGATGTGTCACCAACCCCACCTCTATTTCTCTGCCAAATCAACCACAGACCAACATTTGGTGGTATTAGAAACTCCCATTGAGGTGAGGGAAGAAGGTGAATGGACTGAACATTTATTTCCTGCTCCAAAGTCTATAAATGATATTGATGTTATCTGGAGGACTGATGATTATTGTTTCTTCTTTCTAGACACTGGATGGAACACTATCCATCGGACATACAAGAGAAAAGTTGTGCATGTTTAAAAAGTGGATGTACTACCAGACTGAAGTGTTGGATTAATGTAAGATGTAGTGTTTTGGCAAGATGCCTTTGCAAGAAGAAGCCTGAGGACAAATGGATAAACTAATCCTTTGCTGAACACAAAATTGTGTTTGATGAACTCAGTGAGAAAAAAATGCCAATCAGTGAAGCTGCCTCTTAAAAACAGTTGCCCCAGTCAGCCACCATGGGGGCATGAAAGAACTCTGGCCTTTGACATCAGCTTCCAAACACCTTTTCCATCCTGCCTTTTTGGAGATGAAAGATTCTGTCTTATTTAGCAAATTAAGGGGCAAGTAAAAAAGAATGAAAAAGCAACCGGCCTTTTCTGTATTCATTCTATTTAGTTCTTGCTGGGCAAACTTGAATCAGAATAGTGCTGGAAGGGACCTTGGAGGTCTTCTAGTCCAGCCACCTGCTCAAGCAGGAGATCTTATACCAGTGTTGGCAAAACCAAGTGCCAAAACGGGGGCGCGCTTGACCCTTTTCGGCCCCTAGTGCTAAAATGGGTGCGCACGTGCGTGTGCATCAAAAACTGAAAAAGCAGATAATCTTCTGGTGTCCAGCATGCGCATGCGCGCTGGCCACCTGGTCTTCCAGTTTTTGGTGTGCATGCACTCACGAAGACCAGCTGTCTTTGTGAGCGCATGCACCGGCTCTGCCTTGCCTTTTGGAGTCCTCGCACCTCCCTGCCTGCCCCCCGTCCCTGTCATGGTGACGGGACATCCCCACCAACGACCCAGTTCTGTAGCCCCAGACAGGGAGAGAATGGTGGTGTTAGGTGTGCTTCCGTTCAAAGTCCAGGAAAGAAAGACCCCGACTCCATGATGATAGAGAAGAGTACTTTTACTAGACAAGAACTGATAGCAACAAAATGAAAGCAAGATCAAAGGCAAAAGGTGTGTAAATTGCATATAGTAATAATCCCAAATCCCTTCCCACATAACCCCTCCCCCCGCCAATCATCCAATCCCGGCACCCCAAGATGTCATGTGGGCACACGTCCAGGAGGAGCCTCCACATCTGGTCAGTTGAAGCCATTGACCTTGAGCAGGCTGTACGTGATGAGACACATGAAGACACATCTCCTAATCAGACACATGAAGAGACATCTCCAGCACAGCTTCCCCCCTCCCAAATACCTAAACTTCCCTCCTCCCCCTGTTTCTCTGGCTGCCGAAGTAAGCAGGCAATGCGCAGTCTGACATTTGGCCCTCCTGCAATAGGGACTTTAGGGAAACAGATAACATAACAGAAAAAAAAAACAAAAATATATAAATATAACAAGAAAAGGTTCACATTCACGGTTTATCAGGGTATTTGTAAGTAATCTAGGGGCTCTGATATCTTGTTCGTTCACCCATTCAGAATGTGAGGAAGGGAAGTGTTTCCAGGCAACTAAATATTGTACTTTGCCCCTTTGTCTTCTAGAGTCAAGGATTTCCTTAATTTCAAAATGCTGTTCACCCTCAATGAGTAAAGGCACAGGGGTGGGGGTGGGGTCTGGGTTGGCCGAAGAGGGGATGTCTGTTCGGGCTTCAAAAGGCTGACATGGAAAACAGGGTGAATTCTTCTAAAGGTTTTTGGAAAACTTCTAATTGTACTGCCACTGGGTTTATAATTTTCACAATGGGGAAAGGCCCCACATACTTAGGCCCAAGTTTCTTCGACTTCTGTGTAGTCTGTAGGTACTTAGTTGACAAGAAAACTCTATCACCGACTTGGTATTCCTTTGTCTAACCCTTTTCTTGCCAGTCTGTTTTTTATGGGCTTGGTGAGCTTCGTCTAATGCTTTGTGAGTTACGGGCCAAATCATTTGAAGCTGTTCTATCCACTCCCTTAGAGAGGGAATCTGAGGTTTCTCCTGTGGTAGTTCAGGGATGGGCACAAAATCTTGGTGATAAACCACCCTGAATGGGGTAAACTCCGTGCAACTATGAACAGAGTTATTGTAAGCTACCTCAGCAAACGGTAGCAGGTCAGCCCAATTATCTTGTTGGCAATTAATATATCACCTGAGGTATTGCTCCAAGACCGAGTTAGTTCTTTTACACGCCCCATTAGTTTATGGGTGATGGGTGGAGCTTAAGCCCTGGGTGGAGCTTAACAGAGCCAGGAACTCCTTCCAAAACTGGGAGGTGAATTGGACTCCTCTATCCGAGATTATCCGTTTGGGGACCCCGTGTAACCTGTACACATGCTGAATAAATAGTTTAGCCAATATCTTTGCTGATGGAATCTTTGAGCAAGGCACAAAATGGACCTGTTTAGAAAACAGGTCTGTGATTACCCAAATGACTGTATTGCCCCCACTGTCAGGTAACTCGACAATGAAATCCATGGATATTTGTTTCCGTGGGGCCCCTGGTCTAGCAACATTTTGAAGTAACCCCGGCGGTTTCCCAGCACATATGTGGCAACTCGCCACATAAGCTTCAATGTCCTTTTTCTATGATGGCCACCAAAATTGCCTTTTAACTAAGTGCAATGTTTTTACAAACCCAAAATGGCCTGCTGCCATTTGATTTGAATCATGGGCCTTTTGCAGCACCAGCTCCCTAATAAGAGCCGGCACATAGAGCTTGGCTCCCACCCAGGCGAGGCCATCGCGAATGGTACACTCATTTGAGTGAGACAAAAACCATTCATCTGTTTTCAATGCTTCTGTTCGTTGAGAGTTTAGGTCGGTCGAAAGATCTGAGTCCATCTTCTTTTGGGACCTGGTGACCACTGGAGCTGCCAGTTGTTTAGAAGGGATCACAGGTCGGATTATTTCCTGCCATGTGCTGTTATACTGGGGCAGCCTAGATAAGGCATCAGCCATAAAGTCCCCCCCCGGTAGGGAGAAATTAAATTGCTGTGCCCAGTGGGCCTGCTTAGGTGACAACTTCCTAGGGTTTTCAATGCCTCAAGGTTTTTATGATCCGTCCACACTTCGAAAGGATGTTTGGCCCCTTCTAGGAAATGTCTCCAGGTCAGTAGGACCCAACAGACAGCAAAAGCTTCTTTCTCCCAAATTGCCCACCTCCTTTCGGTTTCAGTTAATTTACGGGAGGTGTAAGCACAGGGTTGTAGAGCTGCATCAGCATTTGCTTGCAGTAGTACTGCTCCGACCACCACGTCGCTGGAATCTACTTGAACCACAAAAGGGGCATCCATGTGGGGGTGTTTAAGGACTGTCTCGGCTCCTTCTGCTCATTATAGTGAATGCGCAATAGCCCCATTCTCCAATTCACATTAGGGTTCCATTTACGGAGCCAGGGTAACCCAATTATGAGGGGTCGTTCCATCCCTGGGGCCACAATAAAACTCAAAGTCTCTTGGTGGTCCCCCATCCTCATTTCAACTGGTTCAGTCTCAATGGGTGGGTGGGGGCTCCAGCTACTGACCCATCCAACTGGCAGAAGGCAATGGGCACTTTCATCGATATCAGTCTCAATTCCATTTTTTCCACCACCTCTGGGCTGATTACACATCTAGTACACCCAGAGTCCAAAAGGGCCAGCATCTTCCCCGCGGATCATCAAAATGCACTTGGAGGGCGGCCATAAATGCATCATAATTCCTCATCTCTGGGGAATCCTCATTATGGAGACCCACCATCCACTTGGTCTCTTCCAGGGACATGGTGACGCACTTCACTTTAGCTGTTTCTGAGGGGAAATCCTCCCCATATTCTTGCATATAATTCCACACTTGGGTCAGGAAAAACCCCAAAGCCTTGGGATCCCCACCGTATTTTACTCCCAGTGGTGGAAGCTTTGGAATCCAACGCCTCCGGGGGACCACCCCTCTCACCGGGGGGGGGGGGGAGCGCTTGGGCTGTCGCCGCCGCTGGTGTCCCTACTGCCCCTGCTGGGTCTGGCTGGGCTCCCGGGGGTACTTCAGGGGTGGCTGAGGTCTCTTCCTCTTCCCCAAATTCTTCGGCTTCTCCACCAGCAGGCAAAGCATACCTTTCGCAGCTTCTCCGATTCTCTAATGTTTCTTTCAGCAGATGCAAAGCTTGGGTCAGCAGGAGGTCTTTTCTGTTTTCCTCCTGCCAGGCTGCCTCCCCTCTTCAGTGCCTGGCTGTGGTTACTCCGGAGGGAATTTCCTCCAGGGCGTCCAGACGCCCCATGCCCAATGACCATTTGGCTCCTACCGGCTTTACTTCAACTTGTGGCTCACACACCCACTCTGATATCTCACAGTCCTGACGGGACTGCGGAGGGGTGGATCCAGCCGCTCCCTGGTCCTCCTGGTCACCGCCTTGGCTAGACATGTTTTGCTTAGTCCTCTTGGTAGACGTTTTTCTCCAGATTGACTAATAAAGCAGATCTTGCTTAGTGTCAGGTATGCTTCCATTCAAAGTCCAGGAAACAAAGACCCTGACTCCATGATGATAGAGAAGAGTACTTTTACTAGACAAGAACTAACAAAATGAAAGCAAGCTCTGAGGCAAAAGGCGTGTAAATTGCATATAGTAATAATCCCAAATCCCTCCCCAAATACCCCCCCTCCAATCATCCAATCCCGGCACCCCAAGATGTCATGTGGGCACATGTCCAGGAGGAGCCTCCATATCTGGTCAGTCAAAGCTGTTGACCTTTAGCAGGCTCTACGTGATGAGAACTTTCCTCCCTAAACTCCTAATCAGAGACATGAAGAGACATCTCCAGCACAGCTCCCTCCTCCCAAATACCTAACCTTCCTCCCCCCATTTCTATGGCAGCAGAAGCAAGCAGGCAACATGGAGGCTGACACGTGGGTGAGGAATGCCACCCCTCTCTGCTGGAAAGCTGGAGCCCCTTCGCAGACTCGGATGTAAGGGGTGCCAGCATTCCTGGGCTCGGCTTGGAGGCCAGCAGGTGGGAGAGCCAGTGCAGCCCCCCTGTTATTCTTTGGCGGTGCCTTCCCGCTTCCCAACCAGCCCGGCGCACCTCTTACCCCTCGGCGCCATCTCCATGCTGTGCTGTCCTCCAGCCCTCCTGGGGCAGCTCACCTCCCCGACAGCAGCTCCTCCTGGCTGCTCAAGCATCGCAGCAGCAAGAGCAGCAGACAGGGTGGCTAGCAGCCCAGCCAGCAAACACTGCCCCGCTTCCCTGTGCGCTCGAGCCAGCCAGGTGCTCCAGACCGCAGATGCGCATTGGTGCAACGGGCTGGAGGGCTGGGGCCGCGCAAGAAGCCCACTTAGTTAGGGAGGGAGGGAAGCCCCGACCTATTTATTTATTTATTTATTTATTTATTTATTTATTTATTTATTTATTTATTTATTTACACTTCTATGCCGCCCACCTCCTGAAGGACTCTGGGTGGCTAATCTAATCTGTCAGTTTTCACATTTTAACTTTTTACCCAGGTAGCTTCAGACAAAGGGTACCCCTTCCAATGTACTAAATATTATAAATGACCCCTATACATTATGGAGTCTAAAATCTTCTTCACCTCATAATGAGTTTCCCCTTGTATGACTACTGGAGGAGGGGGTAGTGGGGTTTGTGGCCTTAAGCTTGACCCAATCACAGGTTTTAACAAACTGCAATGGAAGACAGGATGAATCTTTCCCAATATTCTAGGTAATTCAAGCTGAACTGTGACTGGGTTGATAATCTTAACTATTGGGAAAGGACCCAAAAATTTCAGCCCTAGCTTCTTGCTATGCATTCTCAACCGGATATATTTGGTAGACAATAAAACTTTATCCCTCACTCAGAAGGGGGCTGGAGCGATTGGTCCTTGTCAGCTTGCTTCTTGTATGCTTCTGCCGCTTCAGCTAGTTATTTCTTGGTGTCCTCCCACCCCTTTTTCAGCGTCTCCATCCACTCCATTAGAGACATGGAAATGGGGGCTTCTCTGGGTAGTTCAGGCATGGGAATGAACTACCCAGTTCATTGCTGGTATGCTGGTAACTTTAAACGGAGTTAGTCCAGTGCTGCTATGGACAGCATTGTTATACGCTACTTCTGCAAAAGGCAGCAGCTCTGACCAATTGTCCTGCTGGTAATCCACATAATCATGGATGTATTGTTTGACCATTGTGTTCGCACATTGAAACACCCATTTGTACTCAGATGAAAAGCCGAGCTGAGTCCTTGTGTGGATCCAATAGCCCTCAGGAACTCTCTCCAGAACTTCGCTGTGAACTGTACGCCTCGGTCGGAGATGATTCTTTTTGGCACGCCATGTAGGCGGTAGATATGTTTGAGAAATAGCTTTGCTAGCTTTCTGGCCGACAGTAGACCCGAGCAAGCAATGAAATGGGCTTGCTTGAAAAACAAGCCGATGACTGTACAAATCACCGTATTTCCACTACTGTCTGGGAGTTCTACGATGAAGTCCATTGCTATTTCTTCCCAGGGTCTGCTTGGGTTAGCCACCTGCTGCAGTAATCCAGGTGGTTTCCCTGGCTGATTTTTCCTTGTCACGCATGTGGCACAGCTTTTGACGTAGTCTTCCACCTCGGCTTTCATCTTTGGACACCAAAACTGGCATCGGGTTAGGTGGAGAGTTTTTAGGAACCCAAAATGCCCTCCTAGTTTGGAGTCATGGCTTTGTTGTAGTACTTCCAGTCTTAAGCTGGCAGGTACATATAGTTTGGATCCCTTCCATGCTAAGCCTTCTCTCATAGTTAGGACTTCTTTATTGTCATTGAGCCAGGTGTCCCTGGGTAGCGCCACTTTCAGTGCTGCGGTCAGTTTGTCCTGGCCAGAAGCAACTGGCCATCTGGCTTGGTCCTGGTGATAACTTGTGCTGCCGTCTCTTCCTGTTGAGGGGGGATGATGGCGTGCACCTCCTGTTCCTTTTGGCTGTCATACTGTGGCTTTCTGGGTAAAGTGTCTGCCAGTAAGTTCTTCCCAGCTGGGATGTGTTTCAGCTCGAATTTAAATCTTCTGAAGTATTGCACCCAGCGGACTTGTTTTAGTGACAGTTTCCTGGGGCTCTTCAGGGCTTCGAGGTTTTTATGATCAGTCCATACCTCGAATGGCACTTTACCCCCTTCTAGGAATTGTCTCCAGGTGAGCAATGCCCAATGGACAGCATAGGCTTCTTTTTCCCAAATGGCCCACCTCCTTTCAGTGGCAGTGAGTTTTTTTGAAACTTAAGCACACGGCAGGAGTTGGCCCTCTTTGTTTTTCTGCAATAGCACCGCCGCTACAGCTACATCGCTGGCATCGGATTGGATTATGAATTGTTCTTCTGGGCTGGAATGTTGCAGAATAGGCTCTTGGGCAAAGAGCCGCTTCATCTTTTCGAATGTTTTTTGGCATTCTATCGTCCACCCAATAGGCTGGTTTGGCTTTAGCTTTGTGGGTGATGGCCCCTGTCTTTAGCAGTTCGGTTAGTGGCAGCACCACCTCTGAAAAAACCTTATTTCGAGCGACGTTTCATGGGACCCCCGGGAAGCTAGCCTACTTCCTAAACCGGGTCTGGGTGCACATCGATCAGTTTGGGGCCCAATACCCTTCGGACTGAGAGCTGATTACGGCGATAACTGAGGGGATGAATGAGGGGGAAGCGGCCGAATGGGTGCCAGAGCTCCACAACGAAGCGGCCCCAGAACTCAAAGATGCTGAGGAGTTTGTCCATCTGATGAGGGTCCGATTTAACAATGTAGCCCGACAAGTGGAAGCCGAGGACCAAATCCAAGGGCTGAAACAAGCAGGTCGACTAGCGAAAGAACTAGTGTGGGAGTTCAGAAGGGTGGCCGGGAAACTACGGGACTGGCTTGAGCAGCTCTTAGTGCTGCCCTAGATCCAGAGCTGAGGAAATCCTGCAGCATCCGAGGGATTCCGGACAGGATACAGGACTGGTACACCACTGCCATCATCCTGGACCATGAAATCCACCCCTCGAAAAAAACCCTGGCCAAAAGATCCCAAATGAAGCAAGGTGTCAGGGTTACAAATAGCATCTAAAATTAAATCAAAGACCAAGGCAATTGCTTCCTCAAAGTTCCAATTTATTAAGAGTCATGTTGGCACATCTGGGTGATCCCAAATCTGAAGTCCTTCGGGGTTCACCACCAGTTGAAAGTTCAAGCCCTTGTCCCCACACCCCCAAGTCCATCACATTGACCAATGTCCAACTGCCAGCCTGGCAGATCCACCCATCTCCTTCTGTGCAGGTGCAGGAGTGCGAAGACAAAGAACGACCTTGACTTTCTAGAAGGAATTTGTTATGGCTACATACAGACAGCCCTCATGCAATTCCCCCTCCCAAATTCCTACAGTAAAGAACACACATTAAACTACTATAAAGTGTGGCAGGCCAAAGACCCTGACTGAAATGGCTTCGGCCTGACAGGCAGCCTTCCCTCAGGAAAAGATCGTGTCCTACAAGAAAAGACAGAGAATAACATAGGGGTTTAATACAGCATTCTTTTCATACCTCAAATGGCACTTTACCCCCTTCTAGGAATTGTCTCCAGGTGTGCAATGCCCAACGAACTGCATAGGCTTCTTTCTCCCAAATGGCGTACCTCCTTTCAGTGGTTGTGAGCTTTTTTAAAACGTCTGTAAGTGGCATGCATAAACGCACCAATGTGCCTACCGTCCATGTATTCATAACCATATCATATATTCATAATCATGTTTATACATTCATGTATTCACAATCATGTTTATACTTTCTCTGTAATCTTATATAAGCTTGACAAATAAAACAATAAAACAGTAAAACAATAAAACAATAAAACAGTAAAACAACAGAACAACAAAACAACAAAACAATGAATGAATGAATGAATAAATGAATAAATAAATAAATAAATAAATAAATAAATAAATAAATAAATAAATAAATAAATAAATAAATAAAGTTTATCCCAAGGATCAACCCTCTCTGTCCCACTTATGTATCTAAGAAACTTTGGAAACATATGTCACATAGGTAGGCAAAAATTTCAGCTTCTCACTAAAGATTGCCTAGCTGTTTCCTCAGATGCTTGAGGGGTCTTCTAAACCAGGGATCAGAGGTGGGTTTCTCCTGGTTCGGACCGGTTCTCTGGAATCGGTAGTAACTTGGCGGCCTGGGTTGCTGGAACTGGCAGCGACCCAGGCCTGCCACACCCCTGAACCAGCTCTCTCGGCAGTGCCATAGGCGCCACCATCTTGTTTTTAGCACTGCGCATGCGTGTGCATGCAGCGCGTCAAGGAGTGAACCGGCAATGAAGAAAACCAGAACCCACCCCTGCCAGGGATCCAGGCAATCTGCGAAGATTTTAGACCCTCAAATTCCCTCTTCAATGGAAATAAAATGTTATGCATTTTGACATCTTTTAATGCTAAGAAGTCGGATCAGAAGGATAGGTTGGTCTTTGGAGAAGGAGAATGCGAGAAAGCCAATGTTAATCAATCATCTGATTCTATCTCTGGCACCAATCTCTGGCAACAGAACATGTGTTTTTACTGAAGCCTTTGTGCTTGTGAGGTCTTCTCCGTTGCACGTCACTGATTCACACAGAACTCTCTTTTGTACGAGGTTGAGTCAAAACATAATGCCATTTTCTTTAAAGGACAGGTATAATTACCAACACAGGAACATGTACCATACATCAAAATGAAGCTGGTCCTCTGTGGATCACATCCCTACTTCTCAACATAGTCACCGTTTCTCTCAATAGCAATGTTCCACCGTCGAATGAGAGCATGTATCCCTGCCTCTAAAAATTCTGTCGACTGTTCTTTGAGCCACTTCTTCACTGCAGTTTTCACTTCCTCGTCACTGGAATAATGTTTGCCTCTCAAACCCTCTTTCATGGGGCCGAAGAGATGATAGTCTGAAGGCGCTAAATCTGGTGAGTATGGAGGATTATTATTCCAGTGATGAGGAAGTGAAAACTGCAGTGAAAAAGTGGCTCAAAGAACAGTCAACAAAATTTTCCGAGGCAGGGATACATGCTCTCATTCGAAGGTGGAACATTGCTATTGAGAGAAATCGTGACTATGCTGAGAAGTAGGGATGTGATCTACAGAGGACCAGCTTCATTTTGATGTATGCTGCATGTTCCTGTGTTGGTAATTATACCTGTCCTTTAAAGAAAATGGCAGTACGTTTTGACTCACCCTTGTAGCAGTTGGAGCCAGTTGGAAAAGCATCAAAGTAGCAGGATGGCAGTCTTATCTGCAAGGTGGCAACCTAAAGGGCTTAGCTCTTGGTTTTGCGAAGAAATAATGAAGCTTCATGGGTTGGTGCTTTTGTGTAGAGATTGGGACAACCATATCTTAAGATATCCATCGTGGATTTGCATCCAATCTGCAAAGGGCATGTTTGGTTTGCTCGCAAGAAATGTTATTCCAGCACTTTCCTTCGCTGGTACAGCGTTTTTCAATTTCAACACACACGTCCTTGGCATTTGGTGCTCCTGGTTTCCAGAAACTACAGAAAATAAAGAAAAACACACAACTGATCAGGCCAGTCTGCCAAGCAGCACTTGCCTCACTCTGTAAAATCTGTAAGGAAACTGCTATCAAATCATTTCACATCAATAGAATGCTGACATTGTAGGTGCTAGTTACAGTAAACCCTTGATGGAAGGGACCTTACTTGAGCAGACAATTGCAATGGGCAAATAGGGCATGGTACACTGTACATGTGCACTATTGTCATCACAGGCCATTCAGTCATGTCCAACCCTCAGTCACTGTATGGATCAGCATGCCCCTCTGTCTCACATCAGATCCACCAGGCCATCCTGGTGTCATCCTTTATAGAAGGGGTGTCAGAGTCAAAGCCCACGGGATGGATTCGAGCCACGGGATGCTTACATCTGGCCCACGGGGCTGCACTGGAAACAGCGAAGGACCGGCCTGCAGTGTCCCTGCCAGCGAAAACAGAATTCTGCTGCAGGAGGCTGTCACAGCCGAAAACAGAGCTCACGACTGCAATGATTCACTTAACAACTGTGGCAAGAAAAGTCATAAAATGGGGGGAAACTCACTTAACAAATGTCTCACCTAACAACATAAATTTCGGTCTCAATTATGATCGTAAGTCAAGGACTACCTGTATATATCTCCACCCTGGGCTATCCCAGTGATGACACAGAGGTCTTCTCCTGGTGTCTGGGGAGGGGTCTGGATGGGGAACAGCAGGCTTTGATTCAACCCTTATAAGATTGACTATACATATGTACATATAATTTCTGGACTGCAGCAAAATAGAACTTTTTTTTTAAAGTACACGTTTGGTGCATAACAAATGCAAGCACACGTCTTTGTGCCTAAGAAATAGAATGCAAAGTGTCTTTTTCCAAGAAGAGACTTACCCTGTTTTCAAAGTGGAGTTGTCATGAACCCACATCCAGGTTTTCTTCTTCTGAAGTCCAATCCACACACCAATTCTTGAGAATTTAGTCATGAATTCTGCAAAGTGCTGCAAAAAAGACAAAGCTACCTATTTGCCTACTTAAGATGTTTAAATCACACCAAATACAGAGCTCTTAGCAACTTCCAGTGTGTAGTAGGGGGCAAAAAAAGCTCAAAAAAGAAGTGAAAAAAATGGAAAGGAAGCAACAATCGTTTTATTAAAGCTAGGAGCCTATCATTTTATAAGAGAACAGGGCCAGAGATTTGACAAAGGAATTCTTATTTCAGGATTAAAAGATTAAAGATGAGAGTGGGTCAGTGGTGGGATTCAATTTTTTTACTACCAGTTCTGTGGGCATGGCTTGGTGGGCGTGGCGTGGCGTGGCTTGGTGGGCATGGCTTGGTGGGAGTGGCAGGGGAAGGACACTGTAAAATCTCCATTCCCTCCCCACTCCAGGGGAAGGTTACTGGAAAATTCCCATTTCCTCCCGATCAGCTGGGACTCGGGAGGCAGAGAATAGATGGGGGCGAGGCCAGTCAGAGGTGGTATTTACCGGTTCTCTGAACTACTCAAAATTTCCACTACCAGTTCTCCAGGACTGGTCAGAGCCTGCTGAAACCCACCTCTGGAGTGGGTATGTATTGGACAGAGACCCCTCTGCTAGGCACTTGCTTTGCTGATATTTTTTGTGATTTACAACGCTAAATGTGGTGACCACTTTGTGTTTGGGCAAGCCTCTTCTCTGACATTTGGGGAGAGTCCATATGGCATTTAATCCATGTCGTGCAGGGAATTCATTGGAGAAAGGAATCTTTGGAAGAGTTAGCAATAAAAAGAAAGAAAGCCACCAAAGAACATAGTGGCTGGACACCATCAAAGCTGACATCAGCCAGAGCAGAGAACAATTCAAAGAAGCAGCACAAGATCGGAAGAGGTGGAGAGACCTGGCCCATAGAATCGCCAAGAGTCGGACACAACTGAATGGATAACATCACCAGCAGTGTGCAGCAGTGGTGATAAAAGCAAATACAGTCCTTGGTTGTATAAACAGAGGCATGGAATCAAAATCATGTGAAGTATTAGTACTGCTTTATAAAACCTTGGTAAGACCAAAGCTGGAATACTGCATCCAGTTTTGGTCACCAGATTACAAAACAGATGTTGAGACTTTGTAAAAAGTGCAAAGAAGAGTAACTAAGGTGATTAAAGGCCTGGAGACAAAAACATATGAAGAACAGTTGTGGGAATAGGGTATGGCCAGCGGTGAAATCTACTTACCTTCCCTATCAGTTTGGAAGCGGGCGCACCCGCCTCTGTCATGCAAGCTTTTTCATGCTCTGTGCCAGGGGTGAAATGCTCCCGGTTCGCTCGTGCCTGTCGGTCGTCGGAGAGCCGGTCGTGAAAGCAGCGTGAGGCTCCACCCACCCGTCTGGATGCTGCCATTTGGGTTATTTTACCCTCTGTGCATGCACAGAACACTTTGCACATGCGCAGAGGGTAAAAGAACCCAAATGGTGGCCTCCGAGTGGGTGGGCGGAGCCTCACGCTGCCTTCCCAACCAGCTCTCTGACGACCGACAGGCCCGAGTGAACCGGGAGCATTTCACCCCTGCTCTGTGCATGTGCAGAAGGCTTTGCGCATACACAGAGGGTTAAAAACAAGAAAATAGTGATGTCTGGGTGGGTGGGCAGAGCCTCGCGCTGCCACCGCTACTGGTTCTCTGAACCACTGGTGGATGCCACTACCGGTACGCCCAAACTGGGCTGAACTGGTAGCATTTCACCCCTGGGTATGGCCTGTCTAGAGAAAAGAAGGACTAAAGGTGACATGATAGCAGGTTTCCAGTAATTGAGGGGCTGCTACAAAGAAGAGGGGGTCAAGCTATTCTCCAAAGCACCTGAAGGGAGGATAAGAAGCAATGAATGGAAACTAATCAAGGAGAAAAGCAACCTAGAACTAAGGAGAAACTTCCTGACAGTGAGAACAATTAACCAGTGGAACAGCCTGCCACCTTGTGGGTTGTGGGTGCTCCATCACTGGAGGTTTTAAGAAGAGACTGAACAACCACTTGTCTGAAATGGTAATAGGGTTATGATGGCGAACCTATGGCACATGTGCTGGAAGTGGTACACAGAGCCATCTCTCCGGGCACGCCAGCCGTCGCCCATTGCTCTTCTTGGTTCTGGAACACACATGCATGCCAGTCAGCTGGTCTTCATGCGCACAGGAGTGCTGGAAACCAGAAGAGCAACTCCTTGGCATGCGAGCCAGAAAAAGAAGACCAGGTGACCGTCACACATGTGCATGCTGAAAACCAGAAGCTCACCTTCCCGGCACGTGCATGCATGCCAAGGAATTGCTTTTCTGGTTTCTGGTGTTCCCCCGTGTGCACGCCGGGGAGCTGCTCTTCCTGTTTCTGGCACTCCCCTGCCCTCGCGCGTATGCTCCCATTTCGGCATTTGGTGCTGAATAGGTTCACCAACACTGGTATAGGGTCTCCCCTTGAGCAGGGGATTGTGCTAAAAGACCTCCAAGGTCCCTTCCAGCTCTATTCTGATTGATTGATCACCATCATCATATGATATCAGGTGGATTCGTAACTGGCTGACCAACTGCATTCAATGTATTTCTCAATAGAACTGCATCTACATGGAGGGAAGTATGCAGTGAGGTACCCCAAGGCTCTGTTTTTGGCCCAGTACTCTTCATCATCTGCATCAATGACTTGGACGAGGGGACGGGGAACTCATCAGATTTGCAGACGACACCAAGCTGGCAGGAATAGCCAACTCTCCAGAAGATAGGCTCAAGATAGAGAAGGATCTTGACAAACTTGAATATCAGGTGCTATCTAACAAAATGAAATTCAATGGTGAAAAAAGTAAGGTTCTACATTTAGGCAAGAAAAAGAAAATGTACAAGTACAGTATAGCTGGTACCTGGCTCAATAGTAGTAACTGTGAGAGGGATCTTAGAGTCCTAGTGGACAATCATTTAAATATGAGCCAGCAGTGCTTGGCAGCTGCCAAAAAAGCCAATGCATTCCTCGGCTGCATTACCAGAGGGATGGAATCAAGATCACGTGAAGTGCTAATACCACTTTATAATGCCTTGGTAAGGCCACACTTGGAATATTGCATCCAGTTTTGGTTGCCGTAATGTAAAAAAGATGATGAGATTCTGGAAAGAGTGCAGAGAAGAGCAACAAAGATGATTAGGGGAGGCTAAAACATATAAAGAAGAGTTGCTGCAATTGGATATGTCTAGTTTAATAAAAAGAAAGACTGGGGTGACGTGACAGCACTCTTCCAATATCTGAGGGACGGCTCCAAAGAAGAGGGAGTCAACCTCTTGATGCAAAATGTATCAAAATACAAAATGATACAAAAAATACAACCTCTTGATACAAAACTACAAAATGACCTTGACCATGTGTGTTCTGTCCCCAGTTACGAACATATCAAAAACACACCGTTTGAACGAACTTAGTTTAATTAATGGACCACTGCTAATAACTGTCTTAGCAGTGGCAAAACACACAAATCAAAAGAAGCAATCCTTTCTTGCATCAGTCGGATTCATTAGCAGCTAATTCAGATTCATTAGCAGCTGGCGTAAGTTCAGTCAGTCTTAGCTCAAAACAATGCAATTAGTTCTGGTTATCTCACGTAATGTCCGAAGGCTTGGCAAAATGCCCAGGAGTCTTTCTTGATAAGAAATTTGAAGCAGAGAAACAGGAATTCACCAGGCAATGCATGACAGATACTCGAGTCTGAACTATTGTTTCCTGCAGCTTTCCAGCTGCCTCTACTGTTCTTAAATAGACTAGGGGAGTGGCCAATTAGCCCCAAGTCTTACTCCCAAGGAGACCTCCTCCGGAGTAACCATTCCTGCCTCTTGGCAGCCCTGCGTGCTCTTGTATTCAGAGGAGGAGAAGCCCCTCCTTCCTCATCACTGCCAAGAGGTGCTGGAGGTTCCGAAGGCCCTGGCTGCACCTCTGCCTCTGGAACTAAGTCCTCGCCAGCCTCCTCACTGTCTGACTCGGGTACCAGCTGCATGGGCCACTGGTGCAACCCCAAGTCAGTCTCCCCCAAATGGGATCCGCTATCAGCTGCACGGGCTGCTGGCAGGCCACAACAATGAGTCCAAATGGTTGTGCAATTGGCAACTCCAAATCTCAACTAATAAAAGCTTTGTCCTACACATTGGCAATAATAATCAGTACACCAACTGCAAGTTGGACGAAACAACCTTGTAGACGACCCCCACTCTGTCAAGGACTTAGGAGTATTCATCTCAAACGATTTAAGCCCCAGAGCCCACTGTAAGAGCATTGCAAAAAAGGCATTAAGAATTGTTAACCTAATTTTGTGAAGCTTCTTCTCCGGTAACATTGTATTGCTAACTAGGGTATACAAAACCTTTGCCAGTCCAATTCTTGAATACAGCTCATCTGCTGGAATCCACATTGTATATCAGACGTTAGTACAATCGAGCGGGTCCAGAGATACTTCACGAGAAGATACTCCACTCCGCTACTCACAATCGCCACCAGACTTGAAATTTTGGGCTTGGACAACCTGGAACTGTGCCTCCTGCGGAATGATCTAAGCACAATACACAAAATTGTCTGCTACAACGTCTTACCTGTCAACAACTTCTTCAGCTTCAACCTCAATAATACATGGGCAAACAATTGATACAAACTCAAGGTAAACTGCTCCGAACTCGATTGCAGAAAATACAACTTCACCAACAGAGTGGTCAATGTCTGGAATGCACTACCTGACTCTGTTGTTACATCCTCACAGCTTCAACCTTAAACTGTCTACCGTGGACCTCACCCCATTGCTAAGAGGTCCCTAAACAGGGGCGTGCATAAGCGCACCAGCGTGCCTACTGTCCCTGTCCTACTGTCCGCATTTATTTGTATTCTTTATTTCATTCATATCCATGTTTATATTTACATCTCCTATCTTGTTAATGTTTGACAAACTAATAAATAAAAAAGCTATTCTCCAAAGCACTTGAGGTTAGAACAAGAAGCAAAGGATGGAAACTAACCAAGGAGAGAAGCAAGCTAGAACTAAGAAAAAAATTCCTGACAGAACAATTAACCAGTGGAACAACTTGCCTCCAGAAGTTGTGAATGCTCCAACAATGAAAGTTTTTAAGAAGAGATTAGACAACCATTTGTCTGAAATCGTATAGAACACCTCCACGGTCCCTTCCAACTCTGTTATTCGATTCAATTCAATTCAATTCTCTCATGACATATTCTCAAAAATTAATTATGCTGGAAAAGACCAGGAAACCTTCTACTTACTTCTGTCTCGAGGTCAAGTATTGGAGTCAAAACGGAGTCCAGGTCTTCACATTCAAGAATAGCTTCAGGATATATCATGGTTGATTCAGAAGTGTAATAGAGATGGCCTTCAAAACCTTTCCACCCTGATTGTATCTTCTTCTTTATCATTTCTTTCAGCCATGCCAAGGGTGACCCCAGAAAGGGGGGGAAAATGAAAAAAAGGATTTATCAGATGCAGGGTTTTGTTTTGTTTTTCATTTTTTGCATTGACATAAATCAAAAGGAATAAACTTGGCAATGTGGTAAAAAGCATTTAGGTTAAAATAACGGAAGGAAGAAATACAGGTAAATCTTGACTTATAACCAGAGGGGGAGGGGGGAGGGAGAAGGGGATGGGAGAAGGAGAAGAAGAGGGGAAGGTGAGAGGGAGGGAAAAGGAGAAGGGGAGAGAGGAAGCTAGATGAGAATAGCAATTTACTCAAGCCTGAACAGATAACAGCAGACAAGAGAAGGGATGTAAATCAAATCAAGTTGAGCCGAGGTGGCGCAGTGGTCAAAATGCAGCACTGCAGTCCAGCAGTTCAGCTGTTCAAATCTCACCAGCTCAAGGTTGACTCAGCCTTCCATCCTTCTGAGGTAGGTAAAATGAGGACCCAGATTGTTGGGGGCAATATGCTGAACTCTGTAAACCGCTTAGAGAGGGCTGTAAAGCACTATGAAGCGGTATATAAGTCTAAGTGCTATTGCTAGTGCTAAGTCTCTTCCTAGCTTCCCCCTTGACTCCCCGCGGTGGGTTTCTGCCGGTTCGGCCTGGTTCTGTGAACTGGTAACGGCAATGGTGGGAGGCTCTGCCCACCTACCCGGGACGCTTCTGCACATGCGCAGAAGCGGCACACACACGCACAAGCATGCACTCAAACTAATAGCAACGGGTTTTAGAACCCACTACTGTTGACTCCAGTTGTTCTGCGCACAGGAGTAACTTACCCATGTTTTCTTCTATCTCTCCCATTTCCTTGAGAGTGAATTCCAGCTCTTTTACCAACGCAAAAGCTACACCCAGCACTGCTGTGTCTAAACAGTTGGGGAAAAGTTCAGGTCAGGTGGCATCTCTATCAACCTTTGGTTTTCTACCCTCATCCATCCATTTATATTTATACTATATTTATGCTAATTAAACTATATTTATAGTTTGGATTACAAACTATAAAGACCACAACATTTTTAAAGGAAAAAACCTCTTCTGTGTTATTACAAACTACTATTTTTCTAGAATCTTTTACACTAACTACAAGCTGATATTTCATTATTTATCTCTCAGTTGAGATAGTATTTTTTCTTTTCAGCTGAGATTTTATTTTTCTTTTCATCTTTTATTCATCTGTCATTTTTAATGCATCTGTGGATTAGAATAGAATAGAATAGAAAATCAATGGTGTCCCGCTTTACAAAAAATAAAATCTGGTCACCTTATCATAAGTAGAAAAGGAGGTAATAGGAAGGATGAGAAGAATAATAGTAATACAGTCTTAGTAACTAGTTTGACAGTGTTGTGGGAATTAGTTGTTTAGCAGAGTGATGGCATTCGGGGGGAAACTGTCCTTGTGTCTAGTTTCTCTGGTGTGCAGTGCTCTATAGCGTCATTTTGAGGGTAGGAGTTGAAACAATTTATGTCCAGGATGTGAGGGGTCTGTAGATATTTTCACAGCCCTCTTTTTGGGTATACAGGTCCTCAGTGGAAGGCAGGTTGGCAGTAATTGTTTTTTCTGCAGTTCTAATTATCCTCTGAAGTCTGTGTCTGTCTTGTTGGGTTGCAGAGCTAAACCAAACAGTTACAGAGGTGCAGATGACAGACTCAATAATTCCTCTATAGAATTATATAGAATTCTCTGTAGAATTATATATAATTACAAACTATATCTAGAGGGTAACCTCACTTGCATTTAAGTTCTACTTCAACATTAGCCACAGAAGGGACCAAAAGGAGAACTAAGAACTCCTAGTTCTAAGGAGGAATTTCCTGATAGTAAGAACAATTTATGAGTGGACCGGCTTCTCTCCATTACATCACTGGCGGTTTTTAGGAAGAGATTGGACAGCCATTTGTTTGGAATGATATAAGGTTTCCTGCTAGAGCTGAGGGTTGGACTAGAAGACCTCTGAGGTCCCTTCCAACTCTGATATTCTGTTATTCTATCAAAGGGGCTTCGTTGGATTTATGTTAATGTAATCAACTGATATTGCTTGAAAACTAAATGACAATAAAGTTCTGGAAAGCGAAACAAAGAAGCTAGAGGGTGCCTCCTCCAAAGAGGGTAGCCGCGACTCACCACTTACCATTCATTTCTTCATTAGTATGGTTTTGAATGGTCAGAAATGACCGAATTGTCTCCATAGAATGAATTGTTTGAGTGATTTTATTTAAGTAAACATAATCTAATGCAGAAAAGGGAGAGAGAGGAGACAGTTTGAGGAGGTTGCGTTTCCCAACTACCCGCCCCATCTCAAAGCCTGTAAGTCTCCACTGTGCATCTGGTTCTCAAACTTGTCTGGAACAAGCGGAATACAGCTAAAGAATGAGCTGAAGAAGCTTCTTGGATGAGAAGCGAAACATCTTCAACAGAGGCGGGTTCCTAATTTTTTTACTACCACTCTGTGGGCGTGGCTTATTTTGTGGGTGTGGCTTGCCAGCCATGTGATCGGGTGGGCGTGGGCCTCGGGAGCTTGGCAGCAGCCGGAGAAGCAGGGGGCATTGCCCACCCGCAACGCAGGCCTCCCCAAGCGGGAGCAGCAAGACCACAGCAGCGGTTCTTTTAGGAGGCTCCGTCCGGCCTGAATGCTTCTCCCCATTCGATGATCCTAGGCTCCTGCCACCCGTTCCCCCTCCCATCATCAGCTTGAGAAGCCTCGAACGTGCGAAAATGCCTGGGATCATCACCGCGCGTTCGTGGCTTCTCGGACTGCTGAAGGGAGGGGAATGGAGATAGCTCCTGCCACCCGTTCTTTCAGCGTCTCACGCACTCCCTCAGCCATCCTCCCCTGCTTGGACTCACTGTGGGGTAGGAAGGCAGCGCATGCGCAGTGCCGGAAGCTCGGCTTCTGGGCATGGGCAGAAGAAAATTTTAAAAAAAATTAAAAAAATATTTTTTTTAAAAAAAAAATGGCAGCACCCAGGCGCCAGCAACCGACCGCACCGGTACTGTGACGTCACCAGCGGGCCGCTACCGGTGCTATAGTGTGGACCGCACCAGTAGGAACCCACCACTGATTTCTTCAAAGAAAAACCAGAAAGTCCAGTTGCCTCTTGAAAAAGCACCTTTGGGACAACCCTGACCTGGATGTTGAAAATCTCCATAGACATCAAGCAGAATACAGGAGATGTGCAAAAATCCAGTGCCTGACCACTTCATCCAGAAGCAGAAATCCAAGGTCAGAAATGAAGACTTTTAGGTCTCTGCATTGGCTATTTTGGCAGCTGCCACACACGGCTGGCTCGTGTTTAAGTGATTGTCCACTAGGACTCCAAGATCCCTTTCACAGTAACTGTTGTTGAGCCAGGTACCGCCTATTCTATATCTACTGTATGCATTTGGTTTTTCTTGCCTAAATGTAGAACCTTACTTTTCTCATCATTAAATTTTGTTGAGAAGCTCACAATGATCACCAAGGTTTCTAACTGTTAGAATCTACGCTTTTTTGAGGCTAAAGGGTGGGAAATTCATAGACCTCTATAAGTAAAAGAAGAAAGAAAGAAACAAAGGTCTTTAGAAATTGTTCCACGAGGTTAGCATAGCTTGTGCAGCATTTCTAAACACCAAAATGATTGTTTGGAGTAACTATGGAGGGCAGCGGTGAAATCTACTTACCTTCCTTACCGGTTCGGAAGTGCACACTTTGGACTCGTACACGTGCTTGCACACTTTTTAACCCGCGCTATGCTCACATGCATGCTTTTTCACCCTCTGCGCATGTGCAGAATGCTTTGCACATGCGCAGAGGGTTAAAAAAAGAAAATGGTGACGTCCGGTAGCGCTGCCGTCACTACCGGTTCTGTGAACCACCGGCAGCCATTGCTACTGGTACGCCCGTAGAAGGCCAAACCGGTAGCATTTCACCCCTGATGGAGGGCCATTCACATCAGCAGAACACATGAAATGCTTAATTCCACCACAGGAATTAAATCAGTAACGAGTCATAATTCCTGCTCAATGCAGGCAAGGCAATGTCTGGAATGGTCTAAGCTAGAGTCTCCTGTTTGAACAGGGGGTTGGACTAGAAGACCACCAATGTCCCCTCTAACTCTGTTATTCTGTTGTTCTGAATCAAAGGGCTTCACAAAGGCTAGTCCTTTTTCCCATTGAAGAAAGGACTGGCAAACCTACTCTGAAGTTGCCTGCCCCGAGCTGGGGATGATGGAGAACATAGTCCAAGACACTGAATGGCAATTGGTTAGGAAACACTGCTCTGATGTTTTTTTTTTCGTGCCACGGTCTTGAACTTACACACAGTGCACAAGATGACAGAAGAAGCGAACATGACTGCGGAAGACCAGAGAATAACAGCTGTTTTGGTATCAAAAGTTGATTTCCCTAGAAGCAGAAAAAGGAAAGAGTATTTTGTTTATCCCTCAGGCAAACCCACAAAACAACAGCCCCGCCAGCATCTCAGTCGGCCTCCACCCCACCCCAGTGACATTTCACAAAGCCATAAAGAATTGGTTTTACAACAAAAACAAAAGCATCATAAATGTGGCCATGTGACCACTGCAAACGGCCATAAAATGAGGACTGGTTGCTGAGGACCTGAAATGCAGTCACATGACTACGAGGTGTCAGGACTTTAGAAGTGAGTCATAAGGAGCTCGTGGGTAATTTGTTGTAACTTCAATCATAAGCCAAGAACTACTTGTAGTCATTTTCTTCACACTTCTGAAGTTTGCACAACTGGTCTGTGTCACAATGAGCAGCAGGCAGCAACACATATAAGAGCACTAAAATAAAATAAATAATAAATAAATAACACCCATTAAAGAAAAGTAAGCAGCTCCACCTCATGGCCACCATTCTAATCCCAATTGGATGCCTCTGTTTCTCTCTGACAAAGGATTAAGGGAGGGGGGGTCTTCTTTGGAACAAAAAAAAACAGTTTAGGGATTCAAACCAGCACAGCAACTTCTTGGCTTCTAATAAAGCAAAATATTTGCAGCTCAGGGTTCAAATGAGGGGTCCTTGGTGCTCTGAGAGCTTGCAGACATTTCATGACCCAAATATGTCATGGATATATCCGTCATCAAATCCGTCATCAAAAATACGTCATCAAAAATGATGCAGACGATGTAAAACTATTCAACACCACCGACAATACTACAACCCTTCAAAAAGACCTTGACTATGTATCTGAATGGTCAAACAAGTGGCAACTACCAATCTCAAATAACAAATGCTCAGTTTTACACATTGGCAAAAACAATCAAAACACAAAATGCAAACTTGATGATCATGACCTTGATGATGATCCTCACTCGAAGAGAAAGCTGATCTGGCTTGTATAACTGAGACCTGGCTGGGCTCAGAGGGAGGCGTTCTCCTCTTAGAAATGTACCCAGTAGGTTATCGAGCATGGCACCAGTCTAGACCTCAGGGCCGAGGAGGGTGTGTGGCTGTTGTTATCAGAGAATCTCTAGTAGCCATCAGGGACACTGCTCCACAAGTGCCCAGCTTGAGACCCTTTTTCTTAGGTTGGGCTCAAGGGATCAGGTAGGATTGCTGCTGCTGTACCAGCCTCCCTGCTGTGTGGCAGCTTCCCTACCCAAGCTCCTGGACTTCACCGCGGGGCTGGCGGTGGAATTCCCTAGGCTTATAGTTCTGGGGGATTTCAACCTGCCATCCCTGGGGGCGGAGGTAGCCCAAGATTTCATAGAAACCATGACTTCCATGCAGCACCCCCAATCCGCCGACAGGCTCTCCTCTTCTTCCCCACCCCACCTGGGTGGTTCTGACCCGGTCCTGACCGGACTGGGACCCCGGGCGGCGCAGATTCGGGGCTTTCCCACAGGACACGGGGAAAGCTCCGTACCACCGCGGCGCTGGCCACGCCTTCTCTCCCGATTTGGTGTTCTTGTCGGAGCAGTGCCTATGTGACCTGGAATTGGTGGATCTGTCCTTGGTCCCTTGTCATGGTCAGATCACAGTCTGGTGGCAATGAGTTTCTGAAGAGCTGTACCCCGCCCCCGCCCCCAGGGAGGCAGGCCGAGCTCTTAGTCACTGTTTGGAATAGGAAGGTAACTGAGGCTCTGGATAGGATTGCACCCATGCAATCTCTCCTCACCCGTAGTCCTCTCTGCCCTCTATGGTATACAGAGGAACTGAGATGGATTAAATGGATGAAGAGATGTGTAGACGCTGCTGGCGGAAGACAAAGGATGAACTCGATCGAACGTGGGTAAGAGCTGGCACTAAGGCCTACCTCGTGACGATTCGTGCAGTGAAGTGTAAATACTTCTCTGCACTAATTGTGTCTGCAGATAATCGCCCAGCAACCCTCTTTAAGGTGAGCCGCCGCCTCCTGCGGAAGGAGGAGATTGAGGTCCACCTAAAGGGGCGTGCTGAGGAATTTGCGGATTTTCTGGAAGACAAAATCGCTCGACTTCATTCCCAGTTAGATGCTGGCATGGTTGCTGGTCTGGTGGAAGCCAGTGAGGCTGGTTCTTGCCGTGTTATCTGGGAACAGTTTGACACTCTCGCTCCTGAGGAAGTGGACAGGATCCTAGGGAGTATGCATGCAAGCAGCTGTGCATTAGACCCATG
This sequence comes from Diadophis punctatus similis, assembly GCA_023053685.1. NCBI lineage: Eukaryota > Metazoa > Chordata > Lepidosauria > Squamata > Dipsadidae > Diadophis > Diadophis punctatus. The sequence goes on along the minus strand of JALIGW010000006.1, from coordinate 71,993,427 downwards.
TCCCTCCTGGCTTTTGAAAGCTTTCTGGGAGGTGACAGGTGGCTGGACTCTGGCGGTGATTAAAGCTTCCCTACAGGAGGGGTAAGTGCCCCAACACTTTAAGTAGGCTGTGGTCCACCGTCTTCTGAAGAAGCCATCACTGGATTCCACCTGCTTCTGCCCATAGGCCCGGGGAACACAGAGCAGGATGGAGCCCATTAAATGGCTCGTATGAGGGGGTGGAGGATTATTTTATTTTATTATATATAATTCTCTTTTATATTAGTTTTATTGTTTTTATATGATGTTTTTATATTCTTGTAAGCCGCCTCGAGTCACCATGTGCGAATAGGCAGCAATAGAAATCTCCTAAATAAAATAAAATAAATAAACAAACCTGACCTACAGCATGGATTTTTGGTTGCATACTTACCTGGTGGGGCAACTTTCACTGGAGCTGGACCTAGAGAAAGACAGAAAACCAATTAACCTCCAATATGTCAAATAGGATCGGCCCCAGCCTAATGCATGACCCAAGAATCCTATCCCCCAAAGCACAATGTCTACCTAAAGGTTCATCAAGCAGGCGGCCTTAATGAGGAAGCTTTGGTTTACTGGCTGAGATGCTGCAGGAATTCCATTCCAGTCGAGGAGGAGGAAGAGGAGGAGGAGGAGGAGGAGGAGGAGGGGGGGAGGAGGAGGGGGGAGGAGGAGGAGGAGGAGGGGGGGGGAGGAGGAGGAAGAGGAGGAGGAGGAGGAGGAGGAGGAGGAGGACTGTGGGATCCTTGGAGCTCCCTGAACTTGGTGGTTTTCTTGCAGAAGTTTAGACCTCAGGGCTAGACATCTGCAAGGTAACATCATCAGTTCTGATGAGAATATTTGTAGCTCAGGGTTGAACTGTGGGGTGCTCTCTGAGCTCAATAGTTTTCCTGCGGAGATTTTATTACCCAACTAGGTAACATCATCAGTGCCAGTAGGGAATGGGGTTTGAGAAGAGGAGGAGGAGGAATCTTAAATACTATTAGTTGCCTTCTGCAGATAAGTAATTGAGCTTAAACATGCTGGGATAAACCCAGGTCCACCATCCAACAAAGTGAAAAGCTTTTTTTTTAAAAAAAAATGAAAATAACAATTACAAAATAATAATGAATTAATTAAAAAGAACACAAAATACAAACAGACACCCCCCCTCAAAAAAACTTGTGTCAGGGTTCCAAATAGCATCCAAAATTAAACCAGAGTTCAAGGCAAAAGATTCCTCAAAGTTCCAATTTATTAACAGAGCCATGTTGGCACATCTGGGTGAAACCCGAATCTGAAGTCCTCCGGGTTTCACCAGCCAGTTGAAAGTTCAAGCCCTTGTCCCCACACCCACCAATCTATCACATTGTCCAGTCTTCATTTGCCATGCTGGCAGAGTCCACCCATCTCCTTCCGTGCAGGTGCAGAGGTACAGAGACAAAGGATGACCTTGGCTTCCTAGAAAGAATTTGCTATGGCTACATACTAACGACCTCATACAATCCCCCACAATAGAAAATGCGTAGTAGAATAGTATAAAGTGTGCCAGGTCTAAGATCCCAATTAAAATAGCTTCGGCCTGACAACCTGACCTACAGCATGAATTTTCGGATGCATACTTACTTGGTGGTGCATCTTTCACTGGAGCTGGACCTAGAGAAAGACAGAAAACCAATTAACCTCCAATATGTCAAATAGGATCGGCCCCAGCCTAATGCATGACCCAAGAATCCTATCCCCCAAAGCACAATGTCTGCCTAAAGGTTCATCAAGCAGGCGGCCTTAATGAGGAAGCTTTGATTTACTGGCTGAGATGCTGCAGGAATTCCATTCCAGTCGAGGAGGAGGAGGAGGAGGAGGAGGAGGAGGAGGAGGAGGAGGAGGAGGAGGAGGAGGAGGAGGAGGAGGAGGACTGTGGGATCCTTGGACTTTCCTGAACTTGATTATTTTCTTGCAATTGTTTCATTACCCAATTAGGTAACATCATCAGTGTTGATGAGAATATTTGTAGCTCAGGGTTGAACTATGTCCTTGATCCTTGGCACTCTCTGTGCTCAATAGCTTGCTTGCAGACATTTTATTACCCAACTAGGTAATATCATCAGTGCTAGAAGGGAGTGGGGTTTGCAAAGTAGGGGAGAGGAGGGGGGAGCTGGAGAAGGAGGAGCAGGAGGACAACTGTTGGAACCTTGGTCTTGCTTGTTTTCTTGCAGGCATTTCATGACCCAGCTAGGTAACATCATCAGTGCTAGTAGGGAGCGAGTTTGTTCTCAATTTATATTCTACAGTAGTGGTTCTCAACCTTTTCTTCACCACAGACCCCCTTTAAATACCTTTTATGGCCATGGATCGTGACAACAGACCCCCAAGATTTAAGATTTAAATCGTAACATTTCTTCAAGTCTTTGCGGACACCCCGTGATGACATCACAGACCCCCAGGGGGGGTCTGCTGACCACAGATGGAGAACCAATGCTTTAGAGGATTGCCCTGTCAGTTTTGACAGCAAGCCACTAGTATCAGTGGTGAAATTCAATTTTCTTTACTACTGGTTCTGTGGGCATGGCTTGGTGGGCGTGGTGTGGCTTGGTGGGCATGGCTTGGTGGGCGTGGCAGGGGAAGGATATTGCAAAATCTCCATTCCCACCCCATTCTGGGGCCAGCCAGAGGTGGCATTTGCCGGTTCTCCGAACTACTCAAAATGTCTGCTACCGGTTCTCCAGAACCTGTCAGAACCTGCTGGATTTCACCCCTGACTAGTTATACACATTGAGAGCAAACCTCACTCCATACTAGCCCTGAAGATGTTACATAGTTGGGTAATGAAACATTTGCAAGAAAACAACCAAGCTCAGAGAGCTCCAAGGACCCCTCACTTGTTCATTTCCCAGGCTGGCAGGAAACACTGCACATGTTCAGAGAGGTGTCATTAAAGCAGAGTAATACTCCGAGACCCATCAGTCTCACTTTGATCTTCACTGAATACTGAAAACCCAGGATATTGTTTCTCCTTTCCTCTCACCCCACCCTCTTTATTCTGCCTTCACGCAACAAGAAGTTGGCAACCACACACCTTTGATTTCAACATCTTCATCGGATTCCTCACTGTCGTCCATTGTACCATTTTATTTCCTCTGCACAAAGACAAGATATTTGAAAACATTGAAGCGCACCAGACAAAGGTCACATTCTCACGCCTTTCTTTTCTGAACTTATAAGCTCTTCATTGCAGCCCTGGCTTGCACAGAAGCAGAATTTATTTCCTTGCTCCAAAAGTTGAAATTTATCATTTCTTCCTGAAGAAATCATGTCCTGCAGAGGTCCCAAAGGTGCTTTTTCCAAAAGGCAAGTGGACTTTCTTGGGTTTTTTTTAAAAAATATTTCACTTTTTATCTAAAAAGGTTCTTCAGTTCTAATCTCCTTGGAAGAGTAGCAAAAGGCTTTCAAAGAAAGTCCAATCGTTTTTTGGAAAAAGCATCCATGACCTGGATGATTGAGAATCTCCATAAACATCTGTCCTACAGAAGTACACTTTGCCAGCAGCTCTATGTTACTTGGGACTCATCTGGTTCCCGACAGCTGTTTTTCACAACCATTCTGCTTTTGATAGTCGGAAAAAAGTCCTCCCATGGATCCCAACTTCTCATGTAACTCCTGCCAGGCAAATTCTCAAAGAGATCAAGAAAAAGGGATGGGAGGGTGGACCACCAATTCTCTGACCCCCATGGAGATGATCCCTCTGAGCAAAGAACTAACAATGAAAGTCTCTCCCTCCAACTTCAGCACATGTTGAGCACATGGATGGCGTAACAAGAGAAGAAAACCTCTTTTTGAGATCTTTCCAATAGTTCTCTGCTAGACTGCTAGACATATATTCAAGAAATTGCATGACTGGAGATTTCCGGGTGAGGAATGATGAATTAGCATGTCTCATATCGAGTGGAGACGATGTCATAGTGAGACCAAAGGACCAGCAAGCAGACCCCAAAAATTTCGTCAGACATAGAGAGGATGGGAGACCACCCACTCGGAGGCTGAAACATATGAATGGTTTATTTATTTATTTATTTTGGAATTCTTATATGCCGCCCAACTCCCTAAGGACTCAGGGCGGCGTACAACAGTGAGAAAATACAAGAATAACCAAAATCTAAAAAGTTAATTAAAAGCAAGTATAAAAATTAAAACACATTATAAAAAAAAATCATCACCAACCATTCAACATCATACATACTTGGGGGGTGGGCTCGGGTGGATTAAGCTCTACCCCCCGCCTGCAGGAAAAGCCATGTCTTAACAGCTTTCCGGAAGGCCAGCAGAGTGGGGATAGTTCGGGTCTCTGGTGGAAGTTGGTTCCAGAGCACGGGGCCAGCCACAGAGAAGGCTCTCCCCCTTGGGCCCGCCAGCCGGCATTGTTTGGCCGACGGGACCTGGAGGAGGCCAACTCTGTGGGCCCTAACCGGTTGAAGGGAAGTATGAGGCAGAATGCGGTCCCGTAGATAACCTGGTCCCAAGCCATGAAGGGCTTTAAAGATGGTGATCAACACCTTGAATTGGACCCGGAGACCGATGGGCAACCAATGCAGCTGGCGGAGTATCGATGTCACGTGGGTGTACCTTGGCACACCCACCACAGCACGCGCAGCCGCATTTTGCACCAACTGAAGTCTCCGGATACTCTTCAAGGGTAGCCCCATGTAGAGCGCATTGCAGTAGTCCAAGCGAGAGGTGACAAGGGCATGAATTGCAGGAATTGGGTATGTGTAGAAGGCAGGACAAGAAGTAATGGATTGAAACTAATGGACAGAACCAGCCTAGAACTAAGGGGAAATTTCCTGAAATGGGAACAATTAACAAGGGGAATGGCTTGCCTCCAGAAATTGTGGGTGTTTCATCACTGGAGCTTTTAAAAAGAGACTGAACAGCCATTTTGTCAGATTAATACAGAGATTCCTGCTTGAGCAGGCAGTGAGACTAGAAGACCTCAAAGATCCCTTCCAACTCTGTTATTCTGTTAAGTAGGTGTTAACTGGTGGTATATTTAAGGTAAAGATAATGATTCCCCCGCACATGCGTGCTAGTCATTCCTGACTCTAGGGGGAGGTGCTCATCTCCGTTTCTAAGCCGAAGAGCCAGCGCTGTCCGAAGACGTCTCTGTGGTCATGTGGCCAGCATGACTCAATGCCAAAGGTGCATGGAGCGCTGTTACCTTCCCACCAAAGTGGTCCCTATTTTTCTACTTGCATTTTTTACGTGCTTTCAAACTGCTAGGTTGGCAGAAGCTGGGACAAGTAACGGAAGCTCATTCCATCACGCGGCGCTAGGGATTCGAACCGCTGAACTGCCGACCTTCTGATCCACAAGCTCAGTGTCTTAGCCACTGAACCACGGCGTCCCTTGGTGGTATATTTAGCTTAACTCAATTTCTTCACCTTCCTACTGCAGCATCACTCTGACAGGTGCCACCCACTTCCCCTTTGATGCCAAACGTTCCAGAACCCTCCCACTCAACATTTGTTTAATTGGCTGCCTAACATTCTCTCTCTCAGCATTCCACAAATGAAACAACTTTAGTGCAATCACTCCTTTTGGTCTGGGATTAAAAAAACAAACCCTCTACTTCATGGCAACTTTCTATTTTTAATCATGCTTCCATAGGAATCAAATAAGAGGCACTCTAAAGTTTCTAAATTCAGCAGAGAGCAGCTGATGGGAGGGACATGACCTGCCCCAGTCACGCCTACCTGGGTTTTGTGAGCAGTTTACATTTAGTTTGAATCTATTGTGTGCTCATGTATTGTTGCGGTTGAAGCTGAAGTAATCATTGACAGGAAGGACATTTTGATATATGATTTTATGAACTACATTTAGATCAGATCGGAGGCGACGTAGTTGTAAATTGTCTAATCCCAGTATTTCAAGTCTGGTGGAATAAGGTATTTTATTACGAGCAGAGGCGTGGAGGATTCTTCTTGTGAAATATTTCTGGACTCTCTCGGTTGTATTAATGTCTGATATGCAGTGCGGGTTCCAGACAGGTGAGCTGTATTCCAGAATTGGTCTAACAAATGTTTTGTATGCTCTGGTTTTGTATGCTCCCTACTTGTGTTTGATTAGGAAGTTAGGGAGGAAAGTTCTCATCATGTACTGCCAGGCTACATGGACATGTTTATAGCCTGCTCAAGGTCAACGGCTTCAGTGGACCAGATGTGGAAACCCAAATGGCTGGTGCACCCACCTGACATCTTGGGACATGGTGATTGGATGAATTTGTCATGGTGTGATTATTGCCTGTTACATGTATATGCAGGGAGATGCATCCATATTCAATATAATGGTTTATTCCTGAGCACGTGATTGTTATGTTCTTGTACGCATGTGTGCATTCCTTTCTCTGCTCTACTTTTCTTGCTCTGTCTTCCATTGAGAGAAGATGCACCTTTTTATATCAGAGATGTAAACAAATGAGGATAGGGGGACTTCCGGTTTGGCGCTGCCGCTTCGAGAGCGCTCTCCGCAGAGCGCTTATTCCCGATTTTCGTTCGCCGCCAGATCGGCAGCCAAACAGCTGTCTGGCGGCTCGATCGTCTCCTCCCCGGGTGAAGGGGAGTGAGGAGAGCCGGCGGGGTGAGGTAGAGCCCCCCTAGTGCCCTTGGTGAGATCCTAGGGCACGAAGGGTGAGGGCCCCCTAGGAACCTTGCCATTGCTCCGGAATTGGGAAGTCTCTGCTATCCGCAGAGCAAGAAGCTGCATCCAATCCCTGCAATCAACATACTTGATCAAAAAGAGACATTGTAGCAGGCGGAAAGACTCAGGAGGCAAAGATAATAAGTGGCAAGTAAAAAAGTTTTTTCTTTGTGGATTGGAAGTGGAGAAGGAAGCTATCAATTAACAAAGGGACAAAAGAAATGGCGCTGGAGGCTTCTGGGCGTAGAAACGAAAGTTAAAAGCTGAGCGCTGTTTTTATTGCCAGTTCCTCTTTTGATAACTTTGGACTTTAAATTGCCTGTTGATTTCCTTTTGGGGAAGAAAGAAAAAGGGCTTGATAAAACTTTCCCTGGCTATTTGGCTATCTGTTCCTGGCTTTTTTCTTTTTTTTTGAAGTATAAAGAGTGAAGTGATTTGCAATGGCTTCAAAAAAAACCACCTCTGTTAGAGCACCATCGAGTGCAGACAGCTCCCCCATCCATACTTCTAAAATACCAGCCCCCTCCCCTCAGCCATTAATGCTCCCAATGCTACAAGAAGCACTTAAATCAATGCAAACAGAATTAGCAGCTGGATTTAATTTTAAAATTAATGAAACTAATGAGAAGATTTCTGCAATTAATGAAAGAATTAATGAGACCAATGAGAAAATACAGGAAGTTTCTGATGATATTGCAACTCGCAATAAAGAGATTAGAGAAGATATAATTAATGCTTTTTCTGGTTTGGCCACTAATTATGAGATTATGGAAGAAGAAATGCATGAAATTAAGCAAACTACAACAGTGTTGGGAGCCAGGGTTGGCGAAGTAGAAAATAAAATTGAGAGGGAGGAGGCAGAAATGATAATTATGCAATATAGATCTATGGAATTTGCAATAAGAGTTCGTGGAGTTAAGGAAAACAAGCAGGAGAACTTGAAGGATATTATGTTGGAAGCATTTGAGTTAGCACTTGGAGTGAAGAAGGAGGAGCTGGCATGGCAAATAGAAAAAATTTATCGCGTTAACTCATGGATGGCCAGAAATAGAAATTTACCAAGAGATATTGTCATCTATTTCACTACTAGAACGCTACGTAATGATATTTTACAAGCGACTTTTGTAAACAAACTTCAAGTTGAAGGACAAGAAGTGATGACAATGAAGGAAATTCCCTCCAAGATGTTGAAAGCCAGGAAGGAATACACCTTCCTGGTGGAAGAACTGAGAAGACAACAAGTCCAGTATAGGTGGGAAATACCAAGTGGATTGGTGGTTACGTTTATGGGAGTGAGATATCGACTTAATACAGTTCAGAAGGCCAGAGATTTCTATGAAGATGTTTTACTGCCTGGTTCACCTAAACCCCCAGAAGGGAAACAACAACAAGAAAGAGAAGAATTGCTGAAAGTGGTACAAGAAGGAGCTGTGTCATTGGCTATCGAAATGGAACAAAATTTAGAACTCAACAGACAGGAAATGATTAAAGAGCAAAGACAGACCAGAGCTGCCAAACGGAGACAAGAACTGAGACAACAAAGACAACAGGTGGCATCTCAAGATACTTCTAAATCGGAAGCAGTGGGAGGAGCGCGACCAAAAGAAAAATCTAAGGTAGATCTTCAAGGGGTGCTCCATACGCTTCGGAAGCCCAGAGATGGGAAATAAATTTCTTACCTGGAATGTCAATGGTTTGAATTCTCCACAGAAAAGGAGGAAAATATTTCACTACTTAAAACAATTTAATAATGACTTGATATGTTTACAGGAGACTCATATAAGGACTCAAGATCAAAAATATTTGATGAATACAAGACTAGGTACACACTTTGTTGCTACAGCTCCAGAAAAGAAAAATGGTATTGTTATATACGTGAAAAAAGATTTGATTGCAAAGTTAATAGAAGCAGATGACCAAGGAAGATTTTTAGCAATTGAACTTTTAATAAAGGGACAGAAAATATTAGTGATTGGATTATATGCCCCGAATCAACAACAAGAAAAATTCTACGACCTTTTGCATTCAAAGCTTATATATTGGGATTATAAAACTTGCATTCTCTTAGGGGACTGGAATGGCGTCTTGGATGTCAAGAAAGACAAGAAGGGTCCCAAGCAAAACATCTTTGCAAGAGCAAAATTGCCTAAATCCTTTTTTGAGATGATGGAAGATTGGGATTTGAGAGATATATGGCGTGAAAGAAACCCTACAGAAAAGGATTTTACTTTCTATTCAGACAGACATCAATCTCTTTCCAGGATTGACTTTATTTTAATTACTAACGATCTTTTTTCCAGGGTGAAGAGAACAAAAATATATACGAGGGGATTGTCCGACCATAGCCCTGTCTGGCTGGAAATGGAATTTGGGTACGGACTAAGAAAATCTTGGAGGTTAAATGATAATTTGTTTAGATATGAAGATAATGTAAGAGAGTGTAAAAAATTTATGAATGAATTTTTTGTTATGAATATGCAGAAAGGCACATCAATTCAGATGGTATGGGATGCAAGTAAGGCTTATATGAGAGGTGTTTTAATATATTTGAATAATAAATATAGAAGAAAGAAGGAATTTAAAAGAAAAGGACTGGAGGAAGAAATTAAGAAACAGGAGAAGGCTTTGATTTCTAAGCCAACAGATAAGAAAATTAAAGAAACAATTAATTTACTAAAAGCTCAATTTAATATGTTAATGGCAGACCAAGTTGCAACTAATTTACAATATGCCAAACATAACACTTTTTGTAATGCAAATAAGCCGGGCAGGTGGTTGGCTTATATGTTAAGGAAAAAACAGAAATCAAGAGTAGTAGAAAAAGTTAAGTATAAAGGGAAAGAAGTTTTTGATTGTGAAATGATTAAAAAGTCTTTCTTAGAATTCTATTCAGGGTTGTACAAGGGGGAGGAGATTAAAGAGGAAGATATTGATGGATATTTACGAAATGGTCATATACATATAGCTTCCATGGAGCAGATTGAAATTTTGAATCAACTTATAACCTCAGAGGAAATATTGGCGGTCATTAAACAGCTAAAATTGGGAAAGGCTCCAGGTACAGATGGATTAACAGCTGTTTATTATAAAAACTTACAGAATGAAATGGTGGAGCCTCTGAAGGTGTTATTTAATACTATACAGCAAGGAGGAGAAGTACCCCCAACTTGGAAAACAGCTTTTATCTCTTTGATCCCAAAAGAGAATCAAAATCACACTGACCCTAAAAATTATAGGCCAATTTCATTGTTAAACATGGATTATAAAATTTTTGCCAAAATATTAGCCAACAGATTAATGATACTTATGCAACAACTGATCCACCAAGATCAAACTGGTTTCATAGAAGGTAGACAAATGAAGAGTAATGTACGACACATAATTAATTTATTAGAGTACTTGGGGAGGAATAATCAGATACCCGCTGCACTGGTATTCTTGGATGCTGAAAAAGCTTTTGATAGATTGAATTGGAAATTTTTATTAAAATTAATAGAAAAGATGCACCTTGGAAAATACTTTACACAATCTATTAAGGCAATATATCAAAAACAGACTGCTCAAATAATAATTAATGGTGAATTAACAAACAATTTTAATATAGAGAAAGGAACCAGACAAGGATGTCCTCTATCACCTCTTTTGTTTATTTTGTCTATAGAGATTTTACTTAATAAAATAAGGGAATCTGAAATAGTTAAAGGTATTAAAATAAGAGGAGAAGAATATAAACTACGAGCGTTTGCGGATGATCTAGTAGTTACTGTAACTCAGCCATATCAATCAATTACAGGCCTGATGGACATCATCAACTCTTATGGACAAGTAGCTGGTCTTAAAATAAATGTAGATAAAACTAAAATAATAGTTAAAAACATGACCAGAAATCAAGAGGAAAAAGTAGAAAGGGTTACGGGATATGAAATAGTCAAAAAGGTCAAATACTTGGGGGTTAATATTATGTCAATAAACACGAAACTTTATCAACACAATTATGAAATATTATGGCAAAAAATACAGAAAGATTTGGAAAATTGGAAAAAGCTACAGTTGTCCTTGCTGGGCAGGATAGCTGTAGTAAAAATGAATGTCTTACCTAGGTTTTTATTTTTTTTTCAAACAATTCCCATACTTAAAAAGGATGATAATTTGAAAGAATGGCAAAAGGGTATTAATAAATTTATTTGGGCTGGGAAAAAACCGAGAGTAAATCAGAAAATAATGCAAGACTCACGTGAAAGGGGAGGATTAAAAATGCCTAACTTAAGACTGTATTATGAAGCAGCTACCCTCTCAGCAATTGCGGATTGGATTAACCTGACGGAAGAGAGGTCATTAAATATAGAAGGGTATGGCTTATTTTATGGATGGCATGCTTATTTAGTGTATAATAAAAAAGTAGATAAAACCTTTAAGAGTCATATATTAAGAAATGCTCTATTACGTGTTTGGAAGAAATATCAATGTAAATTAAATGATAAATTACCCATATGGACAGTGCCGAGGCATGCGATAGAGAATATAAATACAGAGCAAAAACCAGATAAGATTACATATAAAGAGTTTCTTTATATAGAGGGAATGAGGTTACAATTAAAATCAATGGAGCAACTAAAAGAAGAAGGAATAATTAAGTCTTGGTTTCAATATGGGCAATTGCAGGCCAGATGGAAAGAGGACTCAAAAGCAGGTATTTCGCAGCAAGATGACAACTTGATAAATCAAATAAAGAATAAAGGACCTATGCATATAAAGAGATTATATAATGTATTAGTGGAATTAGATTCTGAAACAGAGCTAGTTAAGGATTGTATGATTAAATGGGCTCAAAATATTGGTGAACCTATAATGATGGAAACATGGGAGAATATATGGGTTAGAAATGTGAAATTTACGCAAGCTCAAAATTTAAGAGAAAACTTCTATAAAATGTTTTATAGATGGCATTTTGACCCAAAGAAACTAGCTTGTATGTATCCAAATTTACAACCTAAATGTTGGAGATGTGAATGTGAAGATGCAACTTATTTTCATGTTTGGTGGTCTTGTAGGAAAATTAAGGCTTTTTGGATTAAAATATGGTGGATTATACAGAATATTTTGAAGAAAAAAATTAAGTTTACACCACAGTTTTTCTTGCTGGGAATAATTATGGACTGTACTGTAATAGAGACTAAATTGATCTTGAACTTGATAACGGCTGCCAGATTGTTGGTAGCACAATATTGGAAGAAAGAAGATATACCTACTATTCAGGAATGGACAATAAAAGTTACACACCTGGCGGAGATGGCAAGAATTTCATCATACTTAAAAGATCATTCAAACGAAAGATATATATTGGAATGGAGTAGATGGACTGATTATATTCAAAAAAAGTATCAGATTAAGAAGATATATATAGTTTAATAATGATATATGGTTAGAATTTTAAAATGGTTTTTATAATAGAATTTATGTCTTATTAGTATATGTTAGTTTATGGTTATTTGAAGATTATATCCTGTGTTCTTTCTGGGAAGTCGGGGTAGGGGAGGGAGGGGGTTGGGGGGAAGGGGGGGGGAAATTTAAAAAAATTTGTACTTTGTACTAATAAAACTTTTTCAATAAAAAAAAGATAAAAATAAAAAAAAAACAAATGAGGATTTATTGTTTTGTACCGAAATAAATATTTTTACTTAGACTTTTAAACTGCGGTTTCATTTCTAATGTCTGATGTCTGGGAAAAGATCAAACATCTCCTCTGTGAGATTAATTATCACCTCTGTCATGGTAGCAGAGGATGGTTCTGGATTTTAATTAATCCTGACAGTTTTATTGCATTTAGCCTAGTCAGATAGAGAATGTTTTTGCTGTTTTTGAAGTGAACCAGTCCATAAATCTACCGAAATGTCTTCTCCGGAGAAAGAAATACAACTTCTCCTAGATCAGGGGTAGGCAAAGTTGGCTCTTCTATGACTCGTGGACTTCAACTCCCAGACTTTCTGAGCCAATCATGCTAGCTTAGGAATTCTGGGAGTTGAAGTCCACGAGTCATAGAAGAGCCAACTTTGCCTACCCCTGTCCTAGATCAACCGAATCATGATGAGGAGAAAATTCAACAAGAAGTAGCATCTCTTCCTGCCTCGTCTCCTATCTTAATTTCTCCTATGAGACAAACTCCTATCGCATCTCTACAAACTTCTCCCATGGCTTCTCTGCAAGCGTCACCGATGCACTCTATCACCACTGCAGAGGCTTTGCAGCAGGAAGAAAATTTTCAAAGGTTAGTACAAGACGTTAAAAGCACGCTCTTTTTCCCAGGTGCAAATTCTACTCAAATGGGAGCTGCTCAAATGGGAGCTACTCCAAAAATTACCCATTATGAGACATTTCAGCCCCAACCACATGAAAGTTTCTCTGAGGATGTTTCCTCCCATAATCTGTCAAGTAAAGAAAGATACATTGATGCACGTTACAAAGACACTCTGGAAAATCAAGAGAGAGAAATTAAATACTTAAGGAGGCAGCTATTAGAAAGCAGACGATTAATTGAAAAACAAAATGTCTGCCAACTTTCTTACATTCCAGAGGAGCATTATGGGCCATCATTTCCGGCTTCTTCAACTTCTGAGTCACACCCAAAAATGGGTGTCACTTTCAACTTGCCGGAACAGACATATGTACATATGTCATTAGGGGCTGAGCTTGATCAAAGACATTTTGAATATAGAGACTTTTCCAAAAGTAATGTTGCACTGCCATCTAGTGGAGAAAAAACAGAAAGAACATAAATGATGTTTCAAACGTTGATTGACAGGCTGGATTTACTTATGTCTGGCAAACAACAACCTCTGTCGCCTATGCCACCTGGAGGTTTTGGACAGCAGTTTGTTCCACCTCCACCTATAGTCCAACAACAAATTCTTCAACCTGCCCAAACAATACAGGCACAAGTTGCTCCGCCTGTTCCTGTGGCAGCACAAATTCCGCAGCAAGCCCAAGCTGCCCCACAAGCTGGACCTGCTCCAGCACCTGCTGTTACAGCCGCCCAACAGCAACCCCAAGTTGGACCACTATTTGTTCCAGTGCAAGCTCCCACGCCTGCCCCAATTGTGGCCCAACTCGTGCCAATTCCAGCACTGCCTATTCCTATGCCAGCCCAAGCTGCTGCACCAGCTGTTCTACAACAGCTAGTCCAGGCTCCACAACCTGCTCCAGTGCAGGCTCCTTTACCGCCTCCTCTCCAACCCCAAGTGGGTCCACAGGCAATTCCTCAGGCCGCACCTGCGCAGGCCCCATTAGGTGCCCCGCCTTTACAGCCAGTTCCAGCTGTACTTCAACCTTACCAGGCACCAGTTGCCCCATTAACTGGCCATTCAAAGTTAAGGCAATTGGGACAGAATTACAAAGCCTGGGTCAGTGAAATAACAATTTTGCTTCGTCGTGAAGGCACACATGACATGGTATTTAACCCTCCGCCCTTCCCTTGGCCAGATGCCTCCAGATTGTTAGATATAAAGGTGTCCACGAGTTTATTGATGTCCATGGAGATCGAAATGCAGCAAACCTTTGCTCTAAATGCAACTGCCCAAGAAATATGGACTCAATTAGAACGTTGTTTTCAGCCAGTTTCAGCTGAATCCACTAACCTACTTTTGTCACAATTTCATGGAACTAGAATTAAACCTACTGACAGCATGGGGGCACATTTAACAAAGATGAAACGCATGAGGAAAGATCTTGCAGAACGTGGCTATCCAATGGATGATAATCAAATGGTCAGTATTATTACCAATTCCTTAAATTACACATGGAGGGAGGCCATCACACAAATCAATCAAGTACCTTTTGCCCAAAGAACTGTTGATCATGTTTGTAGAATTTTAATTGAATACGAAGATATTGCACTTGCAACGCCTCACTTGCAGCGCCCTCTAGCTGTGACCCGAATCCCAGGTAGACGACCCCCAGAGAGGGAATACACTCCAAGATTGCTACATTGCCAGTATTGTGATCGTGTAGGTCACACCAGCAGAGATTGTCTTCAATTGCAACACACTCAAGTTCCTCTTCAGCCCAGAGGAACAGACTACAGAGACCAGTACCAGCCCAGAGGCACAGCCTACAGAAGAAGTACATCCCTGCCCAGAGGAACAGTCTTTAGAGGCAGCAGAAGCAGAAGTGGCAGTCAACATCGCCCAGGTCCCAGGCACGACTCATATGGCTCATATGCCACTCTTGCCATTACACAAGCTGAAAGCACCCTTTCAAAGAAATGCATGAACCTGAACCAGAACTTTGTGAACTTTATGCATTCACAGAACAACCTTGCAGGGTCGAAGGAAAAGGGACTGTTTACATTGAAGAGTTAAATACTTTGGTTCCAGATGTTTATTATGTTCCTTCTCCAGCTTTTAATTTGCTTAGTTATAGCCATTTAATTACTATTTTAGATTTTCAGGTTCATCACTTTAAGAATGCAAGTTACATTGTTAAGAATGGTGAGATTGTTGCTGACACAATTTTGATTGGTGGAGTCTACTACTTAAGGCCAACATCTGAGCCTCAAGATCAAGCAAGTATAAAACCTCCCATTAATGGCAATGCAGGCCCAGAGAGAGATGTCCGAGAGAGAGATCCTGTGATTGCCACACAGGCTCCTAAACGCAAACCTAAGGTTCCTAATTCAAATGTTAATTTTGTTAATTCTCTTACTGGCAAACCTTTACATTACAGATGCATACATAAATGGCACCGAAGATTGGGTCATCCCAGCTTTGAGGTTCTCAAAAAAATGCCACTTTTCGCACAAAGTTTGAATTTCAAAGGATGCAAGGTACATTTGGATTGTGCCATCTGCAAAAAGGCAAAATCAAGGGCAGCAGCCATTCCAAAACATGCCATACGTAAGTCAATACGCATTTTTGATTTGGTTCATACTGATATTGTGGGTCCTTATGGCCCAACTATTGGAGATAAAAAGTATTTCTTAACTATTGTTGATAATCATTCTAGATATGGTTATGTCTTTCCTATGAAAGAAAAATCTGAGACCTTTCAGATCTTTAAAGACTTTGCAGTCCAGGCCTACAATCAACATGGGGTAAAGATCTGCAGAATTCAGAGTGATCGTGGTTCCGAGTTCATGTCACAACGTTTCCAGGATTGGATGCGCAACAGCAGTATTATACACCAAACATCTGCCCCTTCCACTCCAGCCCATAATGGAGTGGTAGAAAGAAGACAGGGGGTTCTCCAAACCATGATGCGCTGCCTCCTAGAAGATGCTAATCTCAAACATTCATTTTGGGGCTATGAGGGAGGGTTTTGGGATTCTTTGTATATGCATTTATGCGCCTTCTGCCTCAGAACTTGCTTTCCTTTTGTCGCTATCAGTTCTTGTCTAGTAAAAGTACTCATCTCTATCAACATGGAGTTGGGGGTTTTCTTTCCTGGACTTTGAATGGAAGCACACCTGACAGGTTGTTTGCTGCTTTTCTTGCTTTCTTTCCTCTTTTTTTTAAATGTAATTGTTGTTTACGTCCTTCATTTTCCTGGTGTTCCCCTCCCTTCAGGTCTATCTCAGGTTATTGAATTCAGATAATCCAAATACTTACAACAACGTAACCATTTTTGCTCTTCTATTTCTTGTTCCTATTCTGCATGTATAATAATGTTGGCCACCTGTAAAGGGATTAGCATGCCAGGTGCTCATGTAAGAATATTTTGAATCAAGGATAGAAATCCCCCTGGAAACTCCAAAACCAGCTCAGAGCCATCATTGTCCTACTGTAATACTTAAACTGGATGTAAACAAGCATTTTGCCTTCTCATAGGCTCGAAGAAAGAACCTCATGAAAAGATACGACATGAAGGACATGAATGTCACGCAGTGATTTTTATATTGCCTGTTATATGTATATGCAGGGAGCTGCATCCCTATCTAATATAATGGTTTATTCCTGAGCACGTGATTAACATGTTCCAATTACGCATGTGTGCATTCCATTCTTTCCTTCTGTTCCCACCTGCTGTGGAAGCAAGACGTGTTTTTATAGCAGAGATGTAATTAATGAGAATTTATTGTTTTTGTACCGAAATAAATATTTCTACTTAGAACTTTAAACTGTAGTTTCATTTCTAATGTCAGAGTTCCAGGAAAAGATCTATTTTCACCTCTTATGAGAGTTATTCTCATCCTGACAATGAAGGAGGTATGTAAGCGTTAGCAGCTCACCTTCTCTCCTATGCAGAATACCATTAATACTACTTTAGCTGTAATGGGGTCACATTGGCACAGTGGTTAAAGATCCTGAGCTTGTCAGTTGCAAAGCCGGCAGCCTGGGTTCGAGACCTGAGCATCACATGATGGGGTAAGCTCTCGTTACTCACTGCAGCTGCTGCCTACCTAGCAGTTTGAAAGCAGGCAAATGGGAGTGGATAGATAGGTACCGCAATTGGTGG
Organism: Diadophis punctatus similis; assembly: GCA_023053685.1. Lineage (NCBI taxonomy): Eukaryota > Metazoa > Chordata > Lepidosauria > Squamata > Dipsadidae > Diadophis > Diadophis punctatus. The sequence continues at coordinate 71,976,294 of JALIGW010000006.1, read as the reverse complement.
GAAGGTAACAGAGTCCTGTGCTCGGCATATAGTCATACTGGCCCCATGACCACGGAAAGGGTCTTTGGACAATGCTGGCTCCCTTGGCTAAGAATCGGAGATGAGCACCACCCCTAGAGAGGGAGAGTCTGGAGCGGGAGAAACTTTGACCTTTAGTTGTGATGGGCTTTCTGTTCAACTGGGAGCCCCCTTTTAATAGAACAGGGGTGAACAATTGATGCTTTGGAATTGTGGTGTTGGAGAAGACTGGACTCTAAGGAGATCCAATCAGTCGATCCTAAAAGAAGTCAACCCTGACTGTCCTTTGGAAGGGCAGATCCTGAAGCTGAAGCTCAAATACTTTGGCGACCAAATGAGAATGGAGGACTCCTTGGAAAGGAACCCAAGGGGAAGGGGATGACAGAGGACAAGATGGCTTAATTTTATTGACATCATTAGCTTTTTCTTCACAATTTGTGATTAAACCTTTTTGGTTACATTTTGAGACACAATTTAGGAAAAAAGATGGGCATCAGGCAGGTGTGATAGAAACCTGTGGCTGACCACTGTCAGAAAGATGACAGTGTCATAAATGCTGGAGGGATGCCTGGCCGAGAGGCCTCTCTGCTCCTGAGCACCAGACAACCTCACCTGCTGGATAGAATGCTCTTCCAAGTCCCAGGCATTGCTCTGTTTGCTTGGGAAGCCATACAGGCAATAAAAGCATTGCTCCAGAGCTTTCTGCAGCTCCTCTTTATAAGGGTGGGTGGGTGTCTTATAGCAATAGCAATAGCACTTAGACTTATATACCGCTTCATAGTGCTTACAGCCCTCTCTAAGCTGTTTACAGAGTTCAGCATATTGCCCCCAACAATCTGGGTCCTCATTTTACCCACCTTGGAAGGATGGAAGGCTGAGTCAACCTTGAGCCGGTGAGATTTGAACAGCTGAACTAGCAGTCGGCTGAAGTAGGTTGCAGTGCTGCTTTTAACCACTGCGCCACCTCAGCTCCTTCTGTCTTCTGTCCTTTTGTCTTCTGTGGTGGAGGCTAAAAGCTCTTTTTGCAGAACCCGCACCTAGAACAGAAACAGATGTTTAGGTTAAGGAACATAGAGTTAAGGTAAGCAAAGATCTCATTTGGATGTTCAGGAAGGTAGGTTGCTTTATTTATGCCACATTGCATGAGGGGTAAAAAAAATATTAGTAATGAAGGCCTCAAAGCTGAATGTAAAACAAAATTCTCTCATTTTTGTAGGCCCAAAGAAAGCTCATGAAGCAAAGAAACATCGACCACCAAGTATCTAAGCGCTAGCAGACCAGCCAATATTATATGCAAACCATGAGACGGGCGACATATACATTTAATAAATAATAAATAAAATAGTTTTGTTGGTGTAGCATGCAATGTAAGAGTACTGAGTATCAGGAGGAAGCTGCTGGGAAGCAGTTCTCGGTGGAAGGGTTAAATATTGTGAATCTTTTAGAGTAGCGGTTCTCAACCTGTGGGTCGCGACCACTTTGGGGGTCGAACGACCCTTTCACAGGGGTCGCCTAAGACCATCGGAAAACACATATTTCCGATGGTCTTAGGAACCGAGACACCGCTCCTCTATCCGTCTCCAGGCGGGTCCACCCACATGCAAATAGACTACTGCAAAAATAAAAAACAACTTCTGAGCATGCGCAGAAGTCGAATTTCCAGCACTGCGCATGTGTCGCCATCTTGTTTTCGGCTTTTTTTTTGGCAATTTTTTTTAAAAAAATTCGGCACTGTGCATGTGTGTCCGTACAAAGTGCACGCGCGCCCACGAGGCGCGGCCATGCAGTGCCAGAGGAAGTGAACCGGAAGTGAGGTAAGTTAGAACCCACCCCTGAGTTTCCTAATAATTTTATTATTTTATGGTTGGGGGTCACCACAACATGAGGAACTGTATTAAAGAGTCGCGGCCTTAGGAAGGTTGAGAACCACTGTTTTAGAGAAAGATGCAAATTCCTACAGAAAAGCAGGATAAAAAATTCTAACAATCACATCAACATTCAGATCTACATCATGACCACATCAAATGGAGTTTGATTGTCCCTCCCCCCCCAACTCCAGATAAATTCCATCTTTGGTCTTTAAAGAGTTTGCAAGGCGTGAGAAACGTTGGTCCTCCTGGATTTTGAGTTTCTGCTCCTTCCATCCCAGAACAGGTGGGAAGTTTTAACCAGGAGAGTCTTTCTACAGATGTGCCAGATGCACTCAGATTGTCATTGATGCCTTGTTTGCCTTGCAATTGGACTACTCTAGTGTGATTTACATGAGGCTGGCCTGGAATTTACACAATAACAGAGTTGGAAGGAACCTTGGAGGTTTTTGTCACGGTGTGATTTATTGCCTGTTACATATACATGCAGGGAGATGCATCCCTATCTAATATAATGGTTCATTCCTGAGCACTTGATTGATATGTTCTTGTACACATGTGTGCATTCCAATCTCCGCTCTATCCTTCTTCCTCTGGCTTCCATTGAGTGAAGTTGCACATTTATATCAGAGATGTAAACAAATGAGTGGGTCTCCTCCAGGTCCCACAATGCCGGCTGACGGGGCCTAGGGGGAGGGCCTTCTCTGTAGGGGCCTCTGCTCTCTGGAACCAACTTCCCCCAGAGATCCTAATCATCCCCACCTTGCTGGCCTTCCGAAAAGCCATTAAGGCATGGCTCTTCCTGCAGGTGGGGGTGAGTTGAGATGATTTTATATCTGATGTCTCCCCCATGTATGTATGGTGTGTGTATATATATATATATTTAACTGTTTTTAAGTGCTTTTAATAATTTGTTTGGAGTTTTTGTATAAAATGTTGTACGCCGCCCTGAGTCCTGAGGGAGTAGGGCGGCATAGAAAAGCTATCAAATAAATAAATAAATAAATAAATAAATAAATAAATAAATAAATAAATAAATAAATAAATAAATAAATAAATAAATAAATAAATAAATAAACAAACAATCTTAGTTTTAATAGTAGTTTGTCATACACCACTGAATCAAAGGCTTTGCAGAAGTCAATGTAAATTGCGTCTATTGCTTTACCCTGGTCAAGATGTGTGGTCCAAATGTTTCTGCAGTGTAAGAGTTGCAAATTGCAGGACAATTTTTTTCTGAAACCAAATTGCTTGTTAGAGAGCAGGTTGTTTGTCACTAGATGGAGGGTGATGGATTGGTTTATAATTGATTCCATGACTTTACAGGTGACGCAGCACAAGAAGATTGGTCTGTAATTTTCTACTAGACTAGGGTCTCCCTTCTTAAAGATAGGTATGACCATGGCTAATGACCATCAGTCGGGCAAGGAGTTGGTTCTGAAAGATATCTCGTAGATTGTGCATAGAGGTTCAGCTATGGCAATTGCAAGTTTTTTAAAAGAAGTAGGCACATAATCCATCAGGGCCAATAGATAGAGATGGCTTTAGGTTACGTAGTGCCATTTCAACATTATCTACTGTAAAATCAATATACAGTAAATCATTACAATTGGTTGTGGTACAACTAGGGAATGCGGGGTAGCAGCCATTGCTCTCGACGAAGACTGAGCTGAAGAATGTATTGAAGAGGTTAGCATTAACAGCTTCATTGTTATAGTCTTCCCCATTAGGCCCTTTTAGGGGTGAGATAGTTTTCGAGTCTTTAAGTTTGGCATTTACAAAGTTATAGAAGGCTCAGGTGGATTTCGAGTGTAACAGCTCTTCTTCCTGTTTGCAACGGTGATTGGTACATTCTGCCTTTATCTGGCGGCATAGGGTTTTATAGCAGTTTTTAAAGTTAGCTACGTAGCCAGTTTTGTTTTTTCACCAAAGAGATTTTGTTTTTGATTGTAGCTTTCTTATTGTTATGGGTAATTTTTTGTGGGGGGGGCTTTGGGGGTTATTATTGGTACGTATACGTTGATGACTCTGTTGATTTCAAGCAAAAAAGTGTTATAATGGTCTTCTGCAGTATTACAATGTGTGAACAGGGGGTGCCAATCAAGAGATGCGAGGTCTTATATGCTAATACCAGGGTAGCTATTTCCAGCAAGGACTGCATCTACCCCAGTCCTACCGAGGAAATCCCATTTTGGACAATTTGGAACCAGGAGAAGAAAATTCACACTGTAATTATATTTTGCTGAGGACCACCTAAAATGCAGAAGCTTCCAAGGGTCGGAGGAAGAAACTGAGGGCTAAGCGCTGAATCCTGATTGGACACAGCAGCCAGCCAATCGCAGAGCGGCAGAAGCTGAATATTCTACATCATAAAGAAAATGGACTGTCTGAAGCTGCAGAAGGAAGCTCCAGTTGTAGGTACCAAGAGAGGGGGGGAAATTGAATAAGGCTCTTGAGCGATGGTGCTTCTGCTCACCTGCTCAAGTCCAGGAGTGTCTCCAGGGTCTGCCGGTTGGCAAGGGACCATTAGCATCCTGTCTCTAAGCCCTCTGCCACTGGGGGGGGGAGGAGTATTGGGGTGCAATTCACAGAGAAAGTGAGAAAAATGTTTATTTTTGGCCCAGGCAATTGGGGCATTGGAAGGTGCAAGTGCTCAGGCACCCGAATAGCACATTTTCTTCACTGTGTCCAAACTCTGGAGCTATTAATCCCTGGGAGATCCCTGCCCAGTCAGCATTTGGGAGGGAAAGTTTTTCCAGAGATGTGCTCTTCCGGTGCTATTGTTTGGCAGAATGACTTTTGTCCCTTGCTGTCTTTGTGTCTGTGCTCCACAGAGAAGACTGGAGTCCTCTGCCGAGGTGGCATAGTAGTTCACGTATTAGAGTGGGAAAAGAGAGACCAGGTCGAAGCTGTGCTCGACCATAGACTCCATGAGTGACCTTGAACCAATCACTCACAGTCCACTTCACCACACGGAATTATGCTTATGGGTTGCACTAGGGCTTCCACAAAGAAGTGATGCTGACAATGAGAACAATTAGTCAGTGGATGACTTGCCTTCTGAAGTTGTGGGTGCTCCATCACTGGAGGTTTTCAAGAAGAGATTGGACAATTATTTGTCCAGGTTAGTGCAAAGTCTTGGGCAGGAGGTTGGACTAGAAGACCTCCAAGGTCCCTTCCAACTCTGTTATTGTGTTAATTTCTTCAATTATGTGTCTTCCTTGCACCAGTTGTCCACTACCTTAGATATAAGGCCTTGTTCTTGTGCGTACACAGGCTGAATGCTGGCCTGTGTTCTTCCTTGCTCCCCTTTTAACGGGAGCTTGAGTAGTCAGTCAGGAAAAGTTGTGTACGTGGGTGGAAGCAGAGTGAGGAATGTGTGGTTGTGATCAAGCCAAAAAAAGAGTAACAGTTTAAGTAGTCTAGTATAGAACAGCTGAGTGTAATGAGAGGCTGAAAATGCCAGATCCAGGAGAGTCACTGCAAAGATGTTTGTAAATGTCAGGAGGACCAAGGAAGGTCAGAAAGCCCAGCTGAGAGAGACCGGTGCAGAGAGGGCCTCTCAGGGCCAATTGTCCCCTGCCTGATTTTCCCCTCTGCCCCTTCTCCAAGAAAACTAGATACAGACCATATCAACTGAAGTCCAGGGAGAGAGAATATGGGGAACAGAGAGTCAAGAACTCAGGAAGAATAAGGAGAGACACAAGACTACCCTCAAGAGAGGTCTTACGGTAGGTTAACGGAAGGAGGGATCGTTATAGATCCCAGCCCAGACCACTTGCTTGTTAAAAGCAGCTTCTTGTGTGTATTGTGAGGTGAAAACAACCAGAACCACTCGTGAATAGTCTCAACAGTAGTTCATTGCTAGACAACTACGTTACAAGAATCTCACCAGACTGACTACATTCCCCTGGGAATGGTCAGATAAGGCTTCAAGAATTGCAGGGGAGGAAAAGCCTTTGATGCTTCCTGCTCTGCTGAAATTCAGGCCCCTCTTAACTCCTCTGTCCAGCCTAGCCAGAGATTCTACCACATGTATATACACACAGTTGTTTAGCCCTGTGGCAGGTAACTATGTGGGAATTGAATTGGAGTCGATATGTATATGTATATATGTGTGTGTGTGTCAGGGGTGGGTTCTAACTTATCTCGCTGCCGGTTCGCTTCCACCTGCGCTGCATGGTTGCGCACACATTGCGGACCACGTGGCTGTGCTGCATAGGCACAGTTCCAAAAAACCAGCAAAAAATAGCAAAATAAAAATAAAAAGCCAAAAACAAGATGGCAGTGCATGCGCAGTGCAGGAAACTCAGCTTCTGCGCATGCACAGAAGCAAAAAAAATCCCCCCCAAAATCCCCCCCCAATTTCCCCCCCCAAAAGATGGTGGCATCCACGGACCAGCACCAACAGAACCGGCTCTGTGACATCACCACTGGTTTACTACCAGTTCTATAGAACCGGTACGAACCGGGAGGAACCCACATCTGATGTGTGTGTGTGTGTGTGTGTGTGTGTGTGTATGTATATGTACTGTGGTGTGTCTGTGTGTGTGTGTGTATTACACACACAAACACAATGTGCCACTCTCACACAAAAGTGGAATATAAATATAACCAATCAAGGTAGAATCAGGATCCAAAATACAGCTGTTGGGTCCAAAGCCTTTCATTAAATGTTGTTTATTTCTGAAGTCCTCCTAGTTTGTTGCCCTTTTCCTTCTCATTGGTTTTAATGCAAAGGTTTGGGCTGGAGTTGGGTTCTCTGTCTTGCAACATTAATTTCCCACCGTCTGCTCCATCTTCTTCTTCACCATTCAGGAGGAACTGTTAAATATGCTGAAGAGACCAAATGGGTCACAAAAAGCCAGCTGGACATCGTAAGTTATTTCTGCCATCTTTTTCTCTGCTAAAGAATATGTGGTTGATACATGGTGGGCTATAGTTCTTCCCCCCCCATAAATTTTAGTAAAAGTTTAAAACAGAATATAAAATAATTACTCAAGCTAACAAAGAATAAAAAAGAGGAAGGAAGGAAGGAAGGAAGGAAGGAAGGAAGGAAGGAAGGAAGGAAGGAAGGAAGGAAGGAAGGAAGGAAGGAAGGAAGCCAAAAGAATAGAAAAAATGTTTCCAATTTCCTTTGTAGCAAATATAATTACAAAATTATCTTGCAAAAAAGTTATTTTTTTCTATTATCCAATCAAAGCATGTGCATTTCCCCCCATTTAATGCAATCAGGAATTTCTAGTCAGCCAGAAAGATATTGTCCTTTCTCTGATCAAAAATATTCATTTAGTCATCTCAACAGTCAATTTCAACCACATATTTCCCCATTGATCTATCTATATATTGTAGCCAATTTTTCAGCTCATTTGATCATGCATTCTTTCACTTGTTCTTTTTTCTTCCATTTCAGACAATCCTTATACATTTGTAATAACATGTTCGTTATTAATAAATATTTCCAATTTGTTGAAATATTACTTTGTTCAAAACTATAACATCTTTTTTCCACTTCAAACTTTCTGATAATTGTACATAAGAAAACCACTGGCGCTTTCTGTTATCAAATCTTCTCTCAATTACAATCTTTTTGAGTAAATTCTAGTCTGTCACAGTATCTTAATCTTTTATGCTTATTTCTTGCATTCTCAATGCAAGCAGAGAATGGCTGTTTCAATTATCCATATTTATTTAGGAGCACGCACCTTGCAGAGTCTTAGTAATGCATTGGAAATGATGGCTTTAGGCCGGATGTAAAAATGCAATTCTGTCATTTTCCAGATGCAAAGAAACACCATGGTGAGGAGAAAGGAGACGGTACGTACGCTTTTATAATCAAGCATTTAATTTGGCATGCAATTTAATATTACCCCTTTAACTAATTGGGACCTTATGGTTTAATCTGGTCTGCTCTTCTTGTGCTCTTCTGCTCTTCCAACAGAAATCAGATTTGCATTCTCCTTGCAATTTAAGAAAGCTTTAAAAACACTGCTATTCGAAACAGGGTTTCAGTCAGGTGTTAAGAAGAACAGATATTTTTCATGTTTCTTGTACTTTTAGGTTGGATATGATTTTGTACCTAAACATTTTGCATTTTTGAACCATATCATTGTATTTGTAAGTTACAATGATTGATGTAGTGATATAGAGGGAGGGAGGGGAGGAGAAAGGAAGGAAGGAAGGAGGGAGGGAGAGAGGAAGGAAGGAAGGAAGGAAGGAAGGGGAGGAGGAAGGAAAGAAGGAAGGGAGGAGGAAGGGAGGAAGGGGGGAAGGAAGCAAGGAAGGGGAGGAGGAAGCAAGGAAGGAAATGGAGGGGGAGGACGGAAGGAAATGGAGAGGGAGGGAAAAGAAGGGAAGTAGGAAGGAAACGGAGAGGAAGATAGGGAGGTCAATTGTTTGAACCATTTCCTAGTTACAGCCACCTGACCAACCAGAGTGGGGGGCGGGGCAAGGCATTTATGGGTCCCCTCTCCTAAGGAGGTCCATCTTCCAGTGTAGGGGTCCCCAAACTTGGCAACTATGCTGGCTGGAGAATTCTGGGAGTTGAAGTCCACAAGTCTTAAAGTTGCCAAGTTTGAAGACCTCTGTTCTAGTGGGACCAAGAAGAAAGGCCTTCTCCATGGTGGCTTCTTCCCTGTGGACCATCATCCCTGCAGAAATAAGATTGGTTCCCGCCTTGACATACTTTTGATTTCTTGGTTGTTTGCTGCTTTTCTTCCTTTGTTTCCTCTTTTTTTAATGTAGTTGTTGTTTACGTCCTTCATTTTCCTGGTGTTCCCCTCCCTTCAGGTCTATCTCAGGTTATTGAATTCAGATAATCCAAATACTTACAACAATGTAACCATTTTTGTTCTTCTATTTCTTGTTCCTATTCTGCGTGTATAATAATGTTGGCCACCTGTAAAGGGATTAGCCTGCCAGGTGCTCATGTAGGAATATTTTGAATCAAGGATAGGAAGCCCCCTGGAAACTCCAAAACCAGCTCAGAGCCATCATTGTCCTACTGTAGTACTTAAACTGGATGTAAACAAGCATTTTGCCTTCTCATAGGCTCGAAGAACCTTACATCCAGGCAGGAGTCCAAAATTAGTAGACCAGCAATTGAAAAGGTTGCGTCCATCACTTAGTTGCAAAGCATCACCTTGTCCTCAATGCAAGCAGAGAATGGCTGTTTCAATTATTTTCTTTTAAATGTATATATATTTTAATGTTTATACTGTATTTTTACTTGGCTGTTCACCACCCTGAGACCCCGGAGAAGGGCGGTATATAAATTTAACTATAAATTTAACTATGAATTATCCATATTTATTTAGGGGCATGCACCTTGCATAGTCTTAGTAATGCATTGGAAATGATGGCTTTGGGCCGGATGTAAAAATGCAATTCTGTCATTTTCCAGATGCAAAGAAACACCATGGTGAGGAGAAAGGAGAAGGTACGTACGCTTTTATAATCAAGCATTTAATTTGGCATGCAATTTAATATTACCCCTTTAACTAATTGGGACCTTATGGTTTAATCTGGTCTGCTCTTCTTGTGCTCTTCTGCTCTTCCAACAGAAATCAGATTTGCATTCTCCTTGCAATTTAAGAAAGCTTTAAAAACGCTGCTATTCCAAACAGGGTTTCAGTCAGGTGTTAAGAATCTGGGATGATGGAACACAGGAAGAACAGATATTTTTTCATGTTTCTTATACTTTTAGGTTAGATATGATTTTGTACCTAAACATTTTGCATTTTTGAACCATATCACTGTATTTTTGTATTTGTAGGTTACAAAGATTGATGTAGTGATATAGAGAGAGGAAGGGGAGGAGGAAGGGAGGGAGGAGGACGGGAAGGACTATTAGTATCAATATCCTCATCGTTAACTTCTAACTTTACCTCCCCTATCGGATATCTCTCTTCGTCTAATAAATCCTGGTGATTCTACCTCTTCTACCTCCAAATATCTCTTAGGAGTAATATCTTGTTGGAACAATGGAGTTTCTACCACAATACTATCTTCCTGCTCCAATTTCTTCCATCCCACATGTTCCATGAATTTGGCACTTGCACTTTTATAAGTATTTCTGGTGCCTTTAACCCAGAATCTAAAACTTTTATGATTTTTATCATAACCTACAAAATGCATTAGCTTTGCCCTATGTTGTCCTTTCTTTCTAACTTGTGTTGGAATATGCACTCAAGCCGGTGCTCCAAATACATGCAAATAAACTAATTCAGGTTTCCTACCAAACCATCTTGTAAAAGGTATCTCACCTGTCGTAGCATTTACAACGTTGTTAAGTATATGGTTAGTGACATAAGAGCCTCTCCCCATAAATTATCAGGCAAACCAGAATCATTAATCATTGTCCTTATCATTGCCTGCAACGTTTGTCCTCGTCTTTCTACATAAGAGTTATGTTCTGGCCAATAAGGAGCTGAACGTCTGCTCTTGCTAACAAATTAACAAACTTACTATTAGTGAATTCCGTGCCGTTATCTGTTACTACACATACTAACTTATTCTTCTTTTTTCTCTCTACAAACCTTATCCAATTAGAGAAATGTTGATAAGTTTCTGTTTTGCTTTTCATTGAATAGCAAAAACCATAGTGAGAATAATGATCAACAATACTAAGAATAGAGTTAGCTCCACCTAAACTTGGTTTCTTAGGTCCTATTAGATCAACAAACATTACATCTAATGGTGCTGTTGTTTTGAAACCATAATACCTATTTGAAGGAGTAACCTTGCTTTTTTCTTGATTACAGGCATTGCAATTCAGATATTTAGAATATGGTTTTATTTTAATCCCTTTAGCCAATTCTACAGTTTTCTGTAACAATTTAAAATTCAAATACCCCATTCTTCTGTGGAGTAAATATATGCAATTGTTATGAGGTTGTTTGTTCTCAAAAACTGAATTAGCTTTTTCTACTGGTTTTTCATGCAGTATATATAGACCATTTTCTAATCTAGCTATAACATTGTTACCTTCTTTCTGAATTGTAAATTTATCATCTATAAATGTTACACTGTATCCTGCTTTGACCAATACTTGCACAGATAATAGATTATAAACCAATCTTTGCATATATAACATTGGCAGTTTGTCATTGATTCCTGAACAATATGCATTTCCTTCACCATTTGCTTTCATCTTCCAACCGTTATATTGACTACTTTTTGCCATCTTTACAAACTTTTCCTTATTGTTTGTTATACAGTTAGTAGCCCCACTATCTATAACTCATAAATTATGGTTTATCTTATTAGTTACGTTATGCATAGTCAAACTAACATTTTTGTGTTCTCTCTGATCATTTCTGATATTCTGCTTTTTATTATTTCTACAAACTTGGCTATATGTCCTCTAGCCCCACAAGTAAAACATTTTCTAACAAAATAAACATTAGGAACATTAGGAAGTGGGGCCAGCTGTTGAGAGGAATGGGTGTGAGGAACGACTCTTCGTCCGGAGTTTTTGTTTCTCCCCTGCCTTCCACCGCTTGACGGACCCTTCAGAGAAGCAGAGAATGGCTGTTTCAATTATCCATATTTATTTAGGGGCATGCGACTTGCATAGTCTTAGTAATGCATTGGAAATGATGGCTTTGGGCCGGATGTAAAAATGCAATTCTGTCATTTTCCAGATGCAAAGAAACACCATGGTGAGGAGAAAGGAGAAGGTACGTACGCTTTTATAATCAAGCATTTAATTTGGCATGCAATTTAATATTACCCCTTTAACTAATTGGGACCTTATGGTTTAATCTGGTCTGCTCTTCTTGTGCTCTTCTGCTCTTCCAACAGAAATCAGATTTGCATTCTCCTTGCAATTTAAGAAAGCTTTAAAAACGCTGCTATTCGAAACAGGGTTTCAGTCAGGTGTTAAGAAGAACAGATGTTTTTCATGTTTCTTGTACTTTTAGGTTGGATATGATTTTGTACCTAAACATTTTGCATTTTTGAACCATATCATTGTATTTTTGTATTTGTAATGATTGATGGTGTGATTTTTTTTGATGTAGTTGTTGTTTACGTCCTTCATTTTCCTGGTGTTTCCCTCCCTTCAGGCCTATCTCAGGTTATTGAATTCAGATAATCCAAATACTTACCACAACGTAACCATTTTTGTTCTTCTATTTCTTGTTCCTATTCTGCGTGTATAATAATGTTGGCCACCAGTAAAGGGATTAGCCTGCCAGGTGCTCATGTAGGAATATTTTGAATCAAGGATAGGAAGCCCCCTGGAAACTCCAAAGCCAGCTCAGAGCCATCATTGTCCTACTGTAGTACTTAAACTGGATGTAAACAAGCATTTTGCCTTCTCATAGGCTCGAAGAAAGAACCTCATGAAAAGAAACGACATGAAGGACATGAAGGACCTGAAGGAGGTATGTAAGCGTTCGCAGCTCACCTTCTCTCCTACCATTAATACTACTTCAGCTGTGATGGGGTCACATTGGCACAGTGGTTAAAGATGCTGAGCTTGTCAGTTGCAAAGCCGGCAGCCTGGGTTCGAGACCCGAGCATCACGTGATGGGGTGAGCTCTCGTTACTCACCACAGCTGCTGCCTACCTAGCAGTTTGAAAGCAGGCAAATGGGAGTGGATAAATAGGTACCACAATTGGTGGGAAGGTAACAGAGTCCTGTGCTCGGCATATAGTCATACTGGCCACATGACCACGGAAAGGGCCTTTGGACAATGCTGGCTCCCTTGGCTAAGAATTGGAGATGAGCACCACCCCTAGAGAGGGAGAGTCTGGAGAGGGAGAAACCTTGACCTTTAGTTGTGATGGGCTTTCTGTTCAACTGGGAGCCCCCCTTTAATAGAACAGGGGTGAACAATTGATGCTTTGGAATTGTGGTGTTGGAGAAGACTGGACTCTAAGGAGATCCAATCAGTCGATCCTAAAAGAAGTCAACCCTGACTGTCCTTTGGAAGGGCAGATCCTGAAGCTGAAGCTCAAATACTTTGGCCACCAATTGAGAAGGGAGGACTCCTTGGAAAGGAACCCAATGTTGGGAAGACCAAAGGGGAAGGGGATGACAGAGGACAAGATGGTTAGATCGGGTCATTGATGCAATGAACACAAATTTGGACAAACTCCAGGAGACAATGGAGGACAGGGGATGGGGTGGTGGCTTTCTGTGGTCCATGGGGTCGCGCAAAGGGTTGGACAAAACTTAGTGACTGAACAGCAAAGACTGCTTTAGTTTGGCAAAATTCCTGCCTACAAGCGAGTAGCAATAAGCAAGCCACTCATTGTGCATTTCTAGGTCCTTGTACCTGATCATTCCTGTAAATAAATTTGTGCAGGTCCTCAGGTTATGGTGGCAGTTGGAATCCATAAGAATAGAGCAGTAAATGGCAATGTCATACAACTGCATCACTTAGCAATGGCAATTCCACAGTCCCAGGTGCTGCCATAACCTTAAGACCACATGGGTCATTAAGCGGGAAGAGGAGGTAGTCCAAGAGAAGCAAGCCAGTGATTGAGAGCTGCAGTTGTATGTTCTTGGTATGGGGAGAGGGTTGCCATGGGCAGCCACTCCAGACCAGAAGGGGGTGTCCTGGCTGCATGGGGGCGGGGGCAGCCCAGTCGGGTGCAGGCAGGCACTCCAGAGTGGGGGGTGGAGCAAATCAGTTTTCAGATGACTGGGACTGTTTAACAAATGAATTAAGACACAAGAAATGTGGCCTTACAGCTCACAGTGGCCTGTTGTACGTTTTATCAGAACATTCTTTTTGCAAGATGCAAACTAAGACCATTGGCCTTTGTAGATAACAGAAGGCCAGGAAGAAACCTGAGACCTCTTACATTACATGTAGTCCTCGATTTATAACAGTTCATTCAGTGACTGTTACGACTGCACTGCAAAAAGTGACTTAGGACTATTTTTCACACTTATGACCCTTGTAGCATCCCTATGGTCATGTGATGAAAATTCAGATGTTTGGCAACTGAGTCATATTTATGGCTGTTGCAGTGTCCTGCAGTCACGTGATCCCCTTTTCCAACCTTCTGACAAGCAAAGCCAATGAGGAAACCAGATTCCTTTAACAGCCGGATTGCTGAGAAGGCGTGGCCAACGTCTCTGTGCCAGGATGTTTCCCTTGGAACCTCCGAGGGAAACATTGAATTTCCAGCCATTTGGGGGCCCGGATCCATTGGAACTGGGCTGGAGCCCCCTGGAGGGGATGTGAAGAAGAGAGGAACCGGCCGGTGGTCCAGGGGGATTTGCAATCCCCACAGGAAGCTGGCACCAGCCTCTCGACTGGCAGATGTGAAAAGGCGACTCATCGCCATTAGCAGAGACGGCCACAATGGAACGATTGGAAAAGAGATTGTGGATTGCCTGAGGGAGAAGATCAAAGCATTTGAGCAGGAGCAGAGTGGAAGCAAAAGTGCTGGAGTCGGGTGAGTGACTGGCCAATGTAAAGTTAAAAGATTTTAAAAGGAGACAGTAAAAGATATCCCAGAATGGAAACTAGCAGCTATCTAGCAACTAGGAATACCATAGAGTGAGTTGAATAAATGAAGATTAAAATCCAAGAAGATTGTTGATATATTTGCAATTGGACTTGGTGGAAATTGAAGAAATTTGAAAAAGAATAATGGATCTGGAAAAAACATTTATGTGGATTTAAAGCATTTTTGGAAATTTCAGTAAAACAACTGGTTTGTTATATCGGCAAACCTGCAACACCATCTGCTGACTAAAAGAAAACATTGCAATAGTTTGTGGGAAGATAGTATTTGTGGACAGTTGGAGATTGACCTTGTATACAAAGATAACTTGGAACTTGAAATGAGTGTGTGTTGTGCTATCTGACTCGTTTTGGTGACAGAAGATAACAGGAATTTGAACTGGAATGGAATAGACTAAAATTGGAGATCAGAACACAAAGAGACTATATGGATTTAAGCTTCAACTAAAAAATATAGATTTTAATAACTGTGAATTTGATAATATGGAGGCATGTATGTATGAAGATACATGTATTTTAACTGGGATGTTAAAATACATTCATGAAGATATAAAAACCCTATCTTTTGGAAATTAGATAAGAAAATAGAAACAAAGTTGGAACATAAAGAACACTTAGAATGTACAATGTTGGAAAATGAAAATGAGGAACAAGGAGAAGAAAATACAGAAGAAAATACAGAAGAAAAATACAGAAGAAAAAGGGACTGAAAATAAAAAACAGAATGATGATTTCACTGGGATTTACAGTGATAAGAAAAGAGTTGATAGATGGGAGTATAGGGCTCAGAAGAATCAATCAAAAAATAAGGGGCGGTAATAGGGAAAAGAAATTAGGAGGAATTGAGAGCAGATTTAAGCAAATGACACACTCAAAAGGAAGAAAATGAATTAGGAAAAAAAGAAGGTATTTGTATAAAAATGAAAGAAAGAAAAAGAAGAAGTTAGGAGAAGGGAAGGAAAGGGGAAAACCCACAAGAAGTGGAATTTCTGAGAGACCAAAAGAGAATGGATGAAAAGGGGAAGGTTAATGGGAAGGAAGACGGGTAATAAAATATATGGGAATAGATTTACCTCTATTGTTGGGTAATAAAACATATGGGAATAGATTTACTTGTATTAAGGTTATTTACTGTGTATAATTAATTATGGTAAAAGGTTTTTTATATAAGATTGGAATATGATGATATACAAAAAAAAGAGAAGAAGGGAAATAAGTTACATTATGGAGGTGCAATTGATGAATTGTTATAAAATTTGTGTAATTATTATTATAAAAGGTTTTTATATAAGATTTATAACGGAAAGGAAGAGGGATAATAAGATATATATTAACAGATTTAATTGCATCAATATTATTAATTGTGTATAATTAATTATGTTATAAGGTTTTTATATAAGATTGGCCTATGATGATATATATTATGAAATGTGAATTAAATTTTGATGACGATTTAAAAAAGAAGAATGTAGGAAAAAAGAAGGGAAATAAGTTATATTATAGTAGGTGCAATTGATGGAATGTTATAAAATTTGTGTAACCATTATTTTAAAAGGCTTTCTATATAAGATTTCTAATGGAAAGGAAGAGGGATAATAGGACAAATATTAATAGACTAAATTGCATAAATATTATTAATTGTGTATAATTAATCATGATATAAGGTTTTTATATATTACAAAAAGAGAAAAATAATTTTTGATGTTGAATTTAGAAAGGAAGAAGGGAAGTAAATTATATAATAGTAGGTGAAATTATTGGAATATTATAAAATTTGTATAATTATTATTTTAAAAGGTTTTTATATAAGACTTGTATAATTTACAAATTTGATTTAATGTTGAAGAAAGTTTGATAATTAGTGGGTTTCTGTATACCGAGAAATTAGCCAATGGATAGATTTGTAGCGGTAAGGTTAAATTTTGTTTAAATATTGAGGAAGATTTAAAATAAGAAAATTTGTGTAATAAAGGTGAGAGGAGGACTTGAAAAGGTAAAAGAGATTAGAAATTTAGGGCATTTAGAGATGAATGGATTAAAACAAAGTAGGTAAAGATAAAAATTTAGGAAAGGGAGAAGTATGGCCCAAAACCAAATGTACAAAAAGGATGGATTTGAAGGATATGTATGAAATGAGGTACAAAAGAAAATGAATATGTTTGGAAGATAAGCAATAGCGATTAAACCAGAAGAAAATGGAAAATTAAACGTAGTAGACTCAGGCGACAAAAAGAGGTAGTAAAAGAGGCAGCATTATAACAGTAGTAATATACCTAGAGGAAAAAAACACAATATATGTATAAATATGGGGGCGGGGATATAAGTTTAAGAGTGGCACCAATGATTAAATGAAGTTAGGGATTTGTGTTACCTGCCTGTCAACCAAAAAAATGAATTATGATTAGATTTACTCAGGGAAGGGATAAGAGGGAAGAAGAGGAAATAGAAAAGGAAGGGGAGAGGAGGAGAGGAGGAAAGTAGGAAAGAGGGAGAGACGGGAAGAGAAGGTAGAGGGAAGAGAGGGAGAGAGAGGGAGGGGAGTAATAAGAAATATTGGGGGAAAACAGATGGGTGATAAAAGTACAAAAGGTGCAAAATTAGGATGTTTGTATATGATATATTGAATAGAAATGGATAATTATACATATTTCAATATGATTTGTGGTATATGTATGGAAATGTATGTGGAGATGGAGAAAAAAAATTCTAAAAAACCTGGATTGCTAACTTAAGCACTGTGGTGCTTCACTTAACAACTATGGCAAGAAAGGTCGTAAAATGGAGCAACATTCATGTAACAACTGTCTCACTTGGCAACAGAAATTCTGGACTCAATTGTAGTTGTAAGTCAAGTCGTAAGTCACCTGTACATTTATATTTTCTGTATTCATTTCTCCTATTGTTTCTAACTGCATTTGGCTTATTTTGGCTCCATTTCTGTATTTTTTAAATAGTTTTTTTTATTCTGAAAGGGATGAATTGCACGAGGGGTCTTGTGTTGGGTGGAATATCCGCTGGAAACCAACCCACCTCTAAAATCTCAGCAAAATGAAAAGAATCCAAACCTGGATTGGATCCCTCACTTGATGGTCATGCATCAGTTTCTAAGTTATGCAACTGGAGAACGGGTTTTCACCAATTACCATTTCTTTGGGACCAATGATTTTTTAAAAAAAGACATTAGTAATGAAGGCTTTAAAACTGAATGTAAAACAAATTTTTCTCATTTTTGTAGGCCCAAAGAAAGCTCATGAAGCAAAGAAACATCGACCACCAAGTATGTAAGCTCTAGCAAACCAGCCAATATTATATGCAAACTATGAGACGGGTGACATATACATTTAATAAATAATAAATAAAATAGTTTTGTTGGTGTAGCATACAATGTAAGAGTACTGAGTATCAGGAGGAAGCAGTTCTCAATGGAAGGGATAAATGTTGTGGATCTTTTAGAGAAAGATGCGAATTCCTGCAGAAAAGCAGGATAAAAAATTCTAACAATCACATTCAGATCTACATCATGACCACATCAAATGGAGTTTGATTGTCCCTCCCCCCCCAACTCCAGAGAAATTCCATCTTTGGTCTTTAAAGAGTTTGCAAGGCGTGAGAAACGTTGGTCCTCCTGGATTTTGAGTTTCTGCTCCTTCCATCCCAGAACAGGTGGGAAGTTTTAACCAGGAGATTCTTTCTCCAGATGTGCCAGATGCACTCAGATTGTCATTGATGCCTTGTTTGCCTTGCAATTGGACTACTCTAGTGTGATTTACATGAGGCTGGCCTGGAATTACACAATAACAGAGTTGGAAGGGGCCTTGGAGGTCTTCTAGTCCAACCCCCTGCCCAAGCAGGAGACCCTATACTATTTCAGAGAAGTGGCTGTCCAATCTCTTCTTAAAAACCTTCAATGTTGGAGCAGCCACAACTTCCAGAGACAGGCCATTCCACTGATTAATTGTTCTCGCTGTCAGAAAACTCCTCCTTAGTTCTAGATTGGTCCTCTCCTTGATCAGTTTCCGTCCTTTGCTTCTTGTCCTGCCCTCAAGTGCTTTGGAGAATAGATTGACCTCCTCTTCTCTGTGACAGCCCCTCAGATATTAGATATTGTTATCATGTCACACCTACTCTTTCCCTTTGTTAAACTAGACATACCCAATTCCTGCAACCATTCTTATGTTTTAGTCTCCAGTCCCCTAATCATCTTTGTTGCTCTTCTCTGCACTCTTTCTAGAACTCAGCATCTTTTAAAAATCATGACAACCAAAACAGGATGCAACATTCCAAGCATGGCCTTACCAAGCATTATAAAGTGGTACTAACACTTATGTGGGGCGCGATGGCTCAGCGGTTGAAAATGCTGATCTTGTCAGCTGGAAAGCTGAAAGCCCCGGTTCGATACCTGAGCACAGTGCAATGGGGAGAGCTCCCGTTCCTTGACCCAACTTACCCTCCTAGCAGGTTGAAGGTGTTAGATATCCACACTGCATGGTTACAACCAGGTCCTCCATTCAAGCAGGAAAATGGAGACCACTGATTGGCTGAGCCATCTGACAGCTCCCTATAAAAGGGCTAACTGTTAGACTGGCTCTCTGCTGGATCTTGTACATAGTTAAATAAAGAGCTGTTGTCTGAAATCTGTCTCCAGCCTCTTCACTCACCAGACTCAACAGAAAGCATGCAAATTCGAGCGATTAATATGTACCACTTCTGTGGGAAGGTAACAGCATGATCAGGTGATCTTGATTCAATCCCTCTGTTAATGTTGCAGCTGCGTTGGAAAACCTCTTAGGTGCTACAGCTGGTCCAGACGTAGTATTGCAGGCAGTACTGGATGTATCCTAGTGTGTTCATGTGTCTTCCTCATTTCACAAGTTGTGCTGGTTGCCAGTTGGCTTCTGGGTGTAATTCAAGATGCTGGTTATCACCTATCAAGCACTTCACGGCCTACATCCGAACTGCCAGTGGAAATTGCTCATCTCCCTATGTTTCAGCCTGCCTGGATGCTCTGGGTCTTGTCAACTAAGCAAAGTCATCCATATTGCTGGCACTTTATTGGTGCTTCATGTATTTCTGAAAATCTGGCCTTGGGGGAAGGATGACCAGTTGAACACTTCTGATTTCCCCCCCTTTTTTGGCTTATTTATTTATTTATTATTTATTTATTTGTCAAACATGTATAGGATAGTAGTAGTTTGTGTAAACATAACATAAATAAAAAACTAACGATAAAAGAGGACAATAGGACAGTAGGACAGGGATGGTAGACACCCATAATGGCTTTCTCCGTTATGGGTTTCCCAAACGTGCTTTTCCAAAAGGCAACTGGACTTTCTTGGGTTTTTTGAAACCAAGGCCAGAGGAAACTGAAGAGACTCCTTAGGTGAAAAAGAAAATGTTTTTTTTTTTAAAAAACCAAGAAAACCCAGTTTCCTCTGGGAAAAGCACCTTTGGGACAACCATGACCTGGATGAGTGAGAATCTCCAGAGAGATCCATGATGGATTGTTCTTCAGGTCAACCGTCTCTTCTTTTCTCTGACATACATCACTTCGTTATTCCTTGTAAGCCACTGAGGGTTGTTCCAGAGTGAGCAGCCTTGAAGCCTAAATTAAAGATATTCTCTCATGCTTTCGTTCCAGTTCCTGGTGAAGAAGAGAAAGTGAAAGAAAAAAGAAAAGAGAAAGAAAAAACACATAAAGGTATGTAAGCTTTTGTAACAGCCAGTCGTTTTAACCCGAATGCTATTACTTCAACTCTTTGGGATCTTATGGTTTAAACCGGAATATTTATTTATTTGTTTGTTTATAGCCTGCCTTTATTATTTTTACAAATAAGTCAAGGCAGTGAAGATACCCGATACTCCTTTCTCTTCCTTTCTCTTCTTCTTGGGGCTGAGAAGAATTGCTGCAAAACTGAGTTTTCTGAAGTGCACCACTAAACTCATAAACAACTTAAAAATGATCTAGTAAAAAGAAAAGTCAAACAAAAGCAAATTAAACAAATTAAAGTTTAATTTGTGTGTATTATTTAATTGGCCATGAGCATCCAGTCACATGACCACCTAGCCACACCCACCCAGCCACTCCAGTCCCCCCCAACAGACTGAGGGACCGTGAAGTGTCCCCCTGTTCAAAAGGTTTGAGGACCCCTGCTCTAAGGTGAGCTGAGCTGAGAGAGTGTGACTGGCTCAAGGTCACCCAGCCAGCTTTCACGCCTAAGGCAGGACTAGAACTTACTTACAGTCTCCTGGTTTCTGGTCTGATGTCTTCACCACTAGACCAAACTGGCTCTCTTAATAACCCATATTACACCAATCATGGTGGCGAAATAGCATTGTTTCTCTGCCCTTATCACATCTCCCAGTAGCCTTCTGCTGGCCCTGTTTAAGGTGACCCAGTCCCCGGAGAAACACAAGTCACAGGATTACCTGCAGGGCTGTTGTGAGAAATATCCCTGACATTTTGCAGATCAAGTTGCTTGGATCAGCTCAGAGTGTCTGGACAGGTCCTGATGAGGTACCTATGATATGGCCTTGTACTTACCTGGAGCACGTTTGACCCTGTGACTCCTGGGGAGGTGGATGGGATCCTCCAGTCTGTCAGCTCAGCCACCTGTTGGTTAGACCCTCTC
This sequence comes from Diadophis punctatus similis, assembly GCA_023053685.1. Lineage (NCBI taxonomy): Eukaryota > Metazoa > Chordata > Lepidosauria > Squamata > Dipsadidae > Diadophis > Diadophis punctatus. The sequence goes on along the minus strand of JALIGW010000006.1, from coordinate 71,955,291 downwards.
AGATGGTTCCAGCTGCCCAGCAAGTGGCCTGTGTCTGGGCAATGTGGTGTTTTCTGCAGGAGGGGACGGTACCTTCAGCCTTGAGTCTGTGGTGAGCCTCTCCTTAAGGGGCAATTGCTGGACCCCATCATCCTTGACCATTTTCATCCAGTCTCGAACTTTCCCTTTGAACAGAAAGCACTTGAGATGATCGGGCTTCCACTCTAGAGGACCTGAAGGAACTAGATGATCTAGACCTGTTCAGTTGGGATTCGGGCCAAGGTTCAGAACGGAGGCAGTACGGTCCCATATGTCGAAGTCCTGTGGCAGAGCAAAAATGAGAGTGGTGCATCCATCTTGGTACTTCTTGACTCCTCGGTAGTGTTCAGTACCATTAACCATTGTACCAAGGCCCCATTTGAGGGAAGCTTCGGGGATTGGGAGTAGTGGTTTACTGGCACTGCACTCCTCCTTCCTCTGTGGCCAGTGTTAACTGGTGTTGATGGGGGCAAGTGTCACGGTGTGATTTATTGCCTGTTACATGTATATGCAGGGAGCTGCATCCCTATCTAATATAATGGTTCATTCCTGAGCACGTGATTGATATGTTCTTGTATGCATGTGTGCATTCCTGAAACTCAGTTCTTTCCTTCTTCTTCTGGCTTCCAATGGAGGAAGTCACATTTTATATCAGACATGTAAACAAATGAGATTTTATTGTTTTTGTACCGAAATAAATATTTTACTTAGACTTTTAAACTACGGTTTCTTTTCTAATGTCTGAATTCCGGGAAAAGATCAAACACCACCTGTGTGAGATTAATTCTCACGTCGTCAGCAAGCTCTGCTTAACCTCTAGATCAGGAGTCTCCAAACGTGGCCACTTTAAGACTTGTGGACTTGCTGGCTGGAGAATTCTGGGAATTGAAGTCCACAAGTCTTAAAGTGGCCACGTTTGGAGATCCCTGATCTAGATGAACCATTGGGGGAGGTCATCAGTTTGGGCTCTGGGATCATCATCATTCTGATCATACCCAGTTCTGCATCTGACAAGTGACATTCTTAAAGTCCTGATCCACGACTGGAGTTTGCAAGCCAGGATGGGGAGAAACAGGCTCAAACCCAGTCCTGACAAGACCAAGTGGCTTTGTTGGTTTGGCTCATTCCTTCTTTGTTCTTCAATGAAGTGACACTTCCCCAGGCAGGATGGGTACACGGGAGGAGGTCCTCCTGGACTTCCAGCTCCTGCTCAAGGAATGAAGTGGAAGCTGTGGTGAGGAGAGTTATTCCACAGGGCGATCTGGTAGCCCAGTTGCACCTGTTCCCGGCCCAGGAGGCTCCTCAGAACAGTCAATGATGCCTTCTTCACCTTGCAATTGGACTCCTGTAATGTGCTTTACATGGGGCTGCCCTGGAAGACTACTCGGATGCTACAACTATCCAGAATGCAGCAGCATGTGCAATGGTGGCCACGTACATGTCCCCGTTGCTTCACGAGCAGCATTGATTGTCAGTGGTCTTCTGGGTGCAGTTCAGGCTGCTGATTATCACCTCTGAAGCTCTTTGTGGCCTAGAGCCCAGCCAACAGTGGGATCACACATGTCTTCCTATGTTTTGACCTGCCCAGTGTGGTCAGCCACAGTCGGTTTGCTCTGGATCCTATCAAGCACAGGAGGTGTGTCTTCTGGAATGGTATTACTGCTCATCCAGAAATCCATACTGCTGACATCTTACTTACGTTTCACAAATTGCTGAAAATTTGGCCTTGGGGTAGGATGGATGGCTGGACCCCTTTGTTTCTGTTTTTGTTGTTCTTGTTTGTTTGTTTTTTCCATTAAGGCCTGGTCTTCCATCGACTGTCTTTGGTTTGATGTTTATCTGTTGCTTTAAAATGTTACTTTTAAGCTACCTGGAGTTTTCCATTGGAATATTAAATTAAACCCAATATACTATGTCATTTTCTAGCTCATACCCCTGATGATGCAGAAAAAAAACCAAAATCAGAAAAACCATCAAAAGGTACGTAAGCTTTTGTAACGAATCAGCTCTTTTTAGGCAGAATGCTACTAATATTAACTTTAACCCTTTTTTTGGATCTTTTGAAACGTAATTAGCTGCATGGGCTTCTTGAAGGTTTGATGCTGTTTCACCCTCCCTGTCAGCCTTCCATCACCTGATTGGCTGTGGGGATGCGTGCCAAGCAATGGGAAGGAGGCCCGTGCGAGAGAGAGGAAGGGAGGATCTGGGGCCGCTCTAGTCAGGAGGAGGAATGGAGACCCTCTGCTTTCTGACAGGAGCCTGGGATGCTGTCGATGGTTTCTTCAGAGAGGAAACAGAGGTGGTTGAGAGGCAGATGTGCAGATAGCAAGCAAATAGCCTGGAAGGAGATAGGCAGGAACTGTTTCCTAGGCAAGAGAGGCTGAAGCATTTTTTAAGTCCAGAACAGACCAAATGCTATTGGCCTTTCAGTGGTGTGTCCAGAGTCCAAAGTGTGGCCTCCTCCTTGGTGAAACCTGGGATGAATCTTCTGTCCAGCATCATTAGTCCATCAAAGAGTGGAGGGAGTTTAATCTACTCCTAAGATGAACATTTCATGTACTACAAAGATGATTTGGAGGTGGGAGAAACTTCTAATGTAATTTACTGGATTTTCTGCATGGATTGCCTCTGTGACTATTTAAGACAGATGGGGAGGAACCAGACTGTGAGAACACCAGCGAGTGTTAGACAAGGAGACCCAAACTCATTGGTAGCCTCACATTGCAATGAACAAGGACATGCATTCAGTTTCACAGCTACTAAGATTGTTGGCTAGCCTGTCCAAGGCCCAGTTCTTCAGTCGTGGGCATTTCCTCAGGGCTGCCCGTCTCTGAGACCATCTACTCCCAAGAGAATCCACCCATCCGTTTGCCTAAGGAAGATGCTTATTGAGGGTTCAACCTCTCCCCAAGGTTTTTGGGGGAGGAGGGGTCCCAGGCATGCAGTCCATACAGGACCAAGCTTCTTGTTGAATGCCTTTCCACCAGGAGTAAGATTTGCCTCCTCCGCCCTATCTTTAAAGAAGTTTTAAAAACTCACCTGTTCCAAAAATGATTGGGGAACTACAGGACTTTTCCCTGGAATGGATGCTAAATGAATGTGGCTTGAAGATAAAATGCAAATGTTCATTGGACATGGAATGAGCGACCAATGTGAAAAGACTATGTTACAGTATAGAGTAACAGAATAGCTGGAAAGGACCTTGGAGGTCTTCTAGTCCAACCTCCTATACCATTGCAGACAAGAGGTTGTCCAACTTCAAAATTCAACTCCCAGAGTTTTGCCATCCAGCAGCTCTTAAAAACTGCCAGCGATGGAGCATCCACAGTTTCTGGAGGCAAGCCGTTGTACCGAATAAATGTTCTGTCCAGAAATTCCTCCTTGGTTCTAGGTTGGATCTCTCTTTAATGATCTGCCACCCGTTGCTTCTTGTCCTGCCTTCAGGTGCTTTGGAGAATAGGTTGACCCCCTCTTCTTTGGGGCAGCCCCTTAGACAGTACAGTAGTTTACTTTAATGAACTGCAGATTGGATCGGAATATCCACTTAGGGAGGACGAGTGAATGTGTCCACAGGAAAGGGAAGACTGAGAAAATGATGGCTAGATGCAGCTGAAGAGGAGGGCACACCTTGTAAAGCACAAGAAGCAACACACTGTGATATATTGATGTAAGGAGGAAGGATGGTTTCCGAAAACAGAAAGGCTTGGTGATGAGCAGAGAATGGTGGTGGTGTTTAAACTACAGCTTAGATATGCTGTTCCCCTTCTTCCGCTTCCCTTTTGTTGCGGGATTTCTTGCCCTGCGTCTGCTTTTTCCATCCGTGGTTTATCCCCCAACAATAGCGTGATGGGCATGCATTGAAATGCAGATTTATTTATTTTATTTTATTTTCTCAAGTACGTATTGGTAATATACATAGATATAACATTGTTTATATTCATAAGATGGGTACTGATAAGAGGGAGCAAGGCCAGAATAAGGTCCGGCAGCCCAGGCACCTCTAGGACGGCAGCCAGATGGAAAGAGTCCAAAGGAGGGTTAGATCCTCACTTGCCCGTAAAGCATCACCTTCTTTTCCATGCACAGGGAGAACCGGCACTTTCTGTCACCTGTCCACCTAGTCCTCGACTTACCGCCACAATAGAGCCCAACATTTTTGTTGCTAAGCAAGGCATTGGTTAAATGAATTTTGGCCCATTTTTACGACCTTTCTTGCCATAGCTGTTAAGTGAATCACTGTGGCTGTTAAATTAGTAACCCAGTTGTTAAATGAATCTGGCTTTCCCACTGACTTTGCTCATCAGAAGGTCACAAAGGGGATCACACAACCCCGAGACACAGCAACGGTCACAAATACGAGCATCTGAATTTTGACCATGTCCCCATTTGGGTGCTGCAATGGTCGTAAGTGTGAAAAATGGTCATAACTCACTTTTTCAATGCTGTTGTAATTTTGAACAGTCACTAAAGGAGCTGTTGTAAGTCGTGGAATACTGTATTTAATTAGGAACAAATTCCTCGCTCGTCTTGATGGTACATTAACCTATTTTCTAGGTCACAAATCAAAACAATTACCGCCACCACCACCACCACCACCACCACCCAGTAAGTGAATTTTGGAACCAACCCTTTCTTATATGAAACACTACTAATATTGATTTAACTGTTAAAAAGCTTGTAACTAGCTGTCTTTGCACCTCTGAGCATCTTTCTAGCCCTGGTGCAGATTCACCCTCCCCACAGCCTTCCATCACCGGGATGGTTGTGGGGATGCGTGCCAAGCAGTGGGAGGGAGGCCCCTCCGAGAGAGGAGAGGTCCGAGGGAAGGGAGGGAGGATCCGGACCCTCTCCAGGCAGAGGAGGGATGGAGACCCCTTGCTAAGCCTGGGATGCTGTCAGAGGAAGCACAGGGGGATGCATCACAAACAGGGAAGTCCTTGGCGGTAATACTGAATACAATTTTTCCCCGTGTTTGTTTTCCCCAAAACCAGGTACTAAAACCGTGATAATACGATTCCTCGTAGGACACAACTGCGCCACAATATGTCTTATACTTGACCTCTTCCTTATTGTCTTCACTGTGTGGATGATCATTCTGTGTAAGTTTCTAATTATATTCAGCAGGTTCCACACAGGATCATTTTCTACTCAGAACAAAAACATGCAGCATTGGCAATTTAGAAAGAATGGCTGTGGTGTCTTTATGGCACGTAGCTATTTCTGCCTTGCGTGCAACATAAAATACCAGCAAAAGAAAATCTCAGCCAAAATCGGTACCAGTGATGTTCCCACCATCCCTCTGGAATTCCCCAGATAAAAAAAGAGCTGAAAGTGTAGCACAGAAGCCTCCACCCACCTGCGAGCTCGCCACTCAGCCTGGGGAGGAAAGCGTTTTCAGGCGGCAGCGCTGCGATCCCCTTCCCGATTCCAAAAGGCTGAGTGGCGAGCTGGCAGGTAGGTGGAGGCTTCTTCAGCTCCGCAGCTTCCTTGGGGCAGCAGCAGGACAAGGACCCTCCAACCCGAGGTGCGGCTGACCCCCGGGCAACTCACATACCTGCGCGGCGGCGGCGGTGGCAAGCGATCCCATCCCCTCCACGAACGTCTGTGGCGCGCTGTCACTGCCGGCGGGCTCGCGATCGGCCGGCTCAGGCTGGAAGGAGGGAAATAAAAAATAAAAAAACTCCTTCACTCTTAAAGGGGCAGCTGCCTCCTGAGGACGGGGGTGGCTCCCTGGAGATGGCTGATCGAGGGTCCTTCTCAGGCAGAGACCCCTGTGGCAGCAGGGGCTGCAATGCAATGCTCTGAGCGGCGTGCAAAAAGCCTTCCTCCAATTTTGGAATCCGGGAGGGAAGTGTTTTCGGGCTGCAGCCTGAAACGCAATGCTCTTTTTTTGCTTCTGCAATCACTTTTCTCCCCATTCCAAAAACAGGGCAAACGGTGGGGTGTCCATAGAAACCCCACCAAAGCCAGCAGATTTATTTCAAAGAGAGGGAGGGAGGAAGAGAGGGGGAGGGAGAGGGAGAGGGAGGGGAAGGAGGGAGAGAGAGAGAGGAGGGGGGCATACCACAGCCACTTGCTAAAGTATTGAATGCTAGGTATGGCAGAATTATTTTTTTCTTGTTTTGCTCCCCCAAAATTAAGGTGTGTCCTATATTCTGGTGCGTCCTATACTCCGAAAAATACGGTAGTTTGGAGAACCGGTAAATACCACCTCTGACTGGCCCCACCCCCATCTATTCTCTGCCTCCCGAGTCCCAGCTGATCGGGAGGAAATAGGGATTTTTCAGTATCCTTCCCCTGGAGTGGGGAGGGAATGGAGATTTTGCAGTATCCTTCCCCTGCCATGCCCACAAAGTTACACCCACAAAGCGACGCCCACAGAACCGGCAGTAAAAAAATTTGAATCCCACCACTAGGCGAGGGGGGGGGGGATAGAAAAAAAAACATTGGGGAAAAAACCCTAATGCAACTTTGGCATAAAACAGGACTTTAACAACAACAGGGCTTGGCATGAAAAGTGTTTCCTTCCCTCAACAATCATTTTCGGGCAACCAGAAGGAGGTTGAAGAGCCAAAAGCAATTTATTTGTTCCCAGTTCAAGGACACCCAAATGAATCACTCAAACCCATAGATTACAATTAAAGATGAATTGATATTTATCTTGGATGTGCATGTGTCGCAGTATTATCTCACAGCTAAAGTCTCTGTATTGATCAACTTCTCTTTCAGTGCGGCAAGAAAGGGCGAAACATGAGCCTCTTCGTAAGGCGATAAAGAGCATTAGGACGTTCATGATTTCACAGAATCCTGACTTTAAGGTACTTAAGGGTAAGTAATGTTACAGTCTTAATGTACAAACCTGTCCCTGAGGCCACCTGGAATCTTTTTCTTTCTTTCTTTCTTTCTTTCTTTCTTTCTTTCTTTCTTTCTTTCTTTCTTTCTTTCTTTCTTTCTTTCTTTCTTTCTTTTTTCTATTTCTTTCTTTCATCTTTCATTCTCTCTCTCTTCTCTCTCTTCTCTCCTCTCTCTCTCTTTCTTCTTTCTTCTTTCTATTTCTTTCATCTTTCATCTTTCATTCTCCTTTCTTTCTTTCTTTCTTTCTTTCTTTCTTTCTTTCTTTCTTTCTTTCTTTCTTTCTTTCTTTCTTTCTTTCTTTCTTTCTTTCTTTCTTCTTTCTTCTTTCTTTTTTCTATTTCTTTCATCTTTCATTCTCTCTCTTCTTTCTTTCTTTCTTTCTTTCTTTCTTTCTTTCTTTCTTCTTTCTATTTCTTTCTTTCTTTCTTTTTTCTTTCTTTCATTCTCTCCTTTCTTTCTTTCTTTCTTTCTTTCTTTCTTTCTTCTTTCTATTTCTTTCTTTCTTTCTTTTTTCTTTCTTTCTTTCATTCTCTCCTTTCTTTCTTTCTTTCTTTCTTTCTTTCTTTCTTTCTTTCTTTCTTTCTTTCTTTCTTTCTTTCTTTCTTTCTTTCTTTCTTTCTTTCTTCCTTCCTTCCTTCCTTTCTATTTCTTTCATCTTTCATTCTCTCTCTTCTTTCTTTCTTTCTCTCATCTTTCATTCTCTCTCTTTTTTTCTCTTTCTTTCTTTCTTTCTTTCTTTCTTTCTTTCTTTCTTTCTTTCTTTCTTTCTTCCTTTCTTCCTTCCTTCCTTCCTTCCTTCCTTCCTTCCTTCCTTCCTTCCTTCCTTCCTTCCTTCCTTCTTTCTCCATCTCTATCCTTCTGTCCCTCATTCTGTGAGAGTGGGATGGGGTTAATGCAGCCATCCTTGCTCTTCTTGACTATTCTTTTGTGTTGGCTACAGGGGTTGGGCTACCCCAGACAGAGCTTGGGGGTCCTCCTGCACTCATGACTTCTGCTCAAAGAGCAGGGGGCAGTTGGGGCTAGGAGAGCCTTTGCACAACTCCCTCTTGTGTACCAGTAGCAGCCTTTCCTGGATTGGGTGTCCCTGCACTCAGTCACTCAAGCCCTGGTCAACACCTGTTTGGACTATTGCAATGTGCTCTATGTGGAGCTTCTCTTGAAGAGCATTTGGAAGCTGCAGCTGATGCAGAGTGTAGCAGTATGGGTGGTTCTTCCGGCCCCTGGAGTGGCCCTTAAAACTCCACTGCTTTGCGAGCTTCACTGGCTGCCACTTTGCTTCCTGGTGCAATTCAAGGTGCTGCTTATTACCTTTAAAAGCCTGCATGGCATGGGTCCAGGCTCAGGGGTGGGTTCTACATTTTTTACTGTTGGTTCTGTGGGCATGGCTTATTTTGTGGGCATGGTCTGATGGTCATGTGACAGTGGGTGTGGCTTCATGGTCATGTGACTCAGCGGGCGAGGCTTGGTGGTCATGTGACTGGGTGGGCATGGCCAACTCAATGTCACTCACGTCAAGGGGTGCCTCGCCTGGCCCCTCCCCTCCCAGCCATTCCTTGTCACACCTAGCCTCAATGTATCTATAGTTCTGTAAAATGTTGTTCACCTTTTTTCAACTTTATTATCTACATACTATAGATGTACTTTCATGGACCACTAAAAGGAGGAAATGGCTCACATGCTTTGCCCAAGAGTATGATAGGCAACAGGCTTTTAAGGGGCTGCCAGAAAGAGGGGGGGCAATGTATTTTCCAAAGCACCAGAAGGCAAAACAAGAAGCAATAGATGGAAACTGAACAAATTTACTCATAAGAATTGATTTAGCTGATTAAGTTAATGAATGAATTAATTAATATAACTAATATAATTAAGAGTTTCCTTTAGCTATAGAATGTATATAGTATATTTCTAGACTAACCCAAAGAAGAATATTGATAGAATAACATATTGTGGGAAAACAAGGTTGGAAACTAAAAAGAAATTATCAGAGGGGGAAAAGTAGTAAATGGTAATTTGGGAAAGAATGTATAAAATACTAGAACAACATGATAGAGTCCTAAAAGAAATGATGAGTACCGCCACCACAACATTGAGAACAGGAAAAAAGACGATACCAATCCAGATGGGGGTAGCAGCTGCACCGGGATCTCAGAAAACAATAGAAGAGACTCTACCCAGGGAGAAAACAAACATAAACGTGACTCTACAAACGGTGCAATCAACTTTTCAAATAATACAAGAAACAATCTTAAAACTCCAGGAGACGATGACAAAGGGTCACAGGGAACTGAGAACGGATATACAAAATTTAGGCAATAAAGTAGGCTCGATCCAAGAAGCAATACAAAAAAATGAACAGAAAATACAAGTGGTGGAATTAAAAGCTGAAAAAATGGATTAAAAAATTAGATCAAATAGACCTAAAAATGAAAGAATCAAATAAAGATCTGGAAAATTCGTTAATCCACCTTGAATTGGATCGAGCCTCCTTTTACCTCAGATTCCAAAATGTAATAGAAACAAAAGATGAGGATCTTGGGGAAATAATGGGGGGATTAATTGCAGAATTTCTCCAGAGGGATAAAGTAGAAATAATACGTGAAATGGATGAAATCCATAGGGTCCATACCAATTATGCAAAAAAACATCATCTCCCTAGAGAAGGGCATATACGATTTGCATGAAAACAAATTAGAGATATTATTTATAAATTGACAAGAGAAGAACCCATGATTTATAAAGAAAAAGATATCACAACATTGAAACAGATCCCTAGATGAATTAGAGAACAGAGAAAAGATTACAGATTCTTGGCAACCATACTGAATAGGAAAAATATATTATTTAAATGGATTATTCCAGAAGGAATGTTAATAACGTGGCAAGGAAAAAGAATCAAAATGGATAGTTTACAAAATGCAAAGGAAATGTACGAACAATTAGGGGGACGGAGGAGGAATCAACTAGTAGAGAGAGATTGGAAATAGAGAGTCTAGAGGATCAGAGCCAAGAAGAGGGAGTTGAAGAAGAAGAAAGTGGTAAAGTAACAACAGAGAAACAACAAGAACAGAGAGGTAGAGTAAGGACCAGTGGTGGGTTCCTACCAGTGCGGTTCACTCTATAGCACCGGTAGCGGCCCACTGGTGATGTCACAGTACCGGTGCAGTCGGTTGCTGGTACCTGGGCGCCGCCATTTTTTAAAAAAAAATTAATTTTTTTAAATTTCTTCTGCGCATGCCCAGAAACCTGACAATTAAGTCTTTCCCCGTCCCTTCGCTTGAAAATAATAAGAAACTTGCATTTGACACTTTTCCTTCGCCTTTGCCTAAAGCTTCCCAAAGTGGGTGTTTTCCGAAAGCTTAACCTTTTATACTGTTAATTTTATACAGTTTTATATTGTTATTCTTTAGACGAAAACATTGAGGACTGTTAAAAGATACTGTTCTTTTAACAGTCCTCAATATTTTCGTCTAAGGAATCCATGACTGAAGCCAAAAATGCTGTATGAGACTTGCTTGTCTTTTAACTATAGCATTTTCTGCATATAAAGGTTGCTGTGTTGCCATGGTGTAACACGCACTTTGTATGCAAAGCTTTTCATGTAAGGTATAAAATAGCAAAAATAGTAGTAACATCTCTCTGAAATAATTAATATATGACTGGCAAGCCATGCCCACCCGATCACATGGCTGGCAAGCCACACCCACAAAATAAGCCACGCCCACAGAGTGGTAGTAAAAAAATTAGGAACCTGCCCCTGGTAAGGACACAAAGAGTTACCAGAGCAAGGAAAGTTTAAAAACCGCAGATAATCAGAAATAATGGAAAAGGAGAAACAACTTTTGTCTATATATGTAAATGGGTTGAATGACTTTGTAAAAAGAAAAAAAACATACAAAATTGATTAAACAAAAGGTGGATATTATATGTCACCAGGAGGTTTATATAAAAAAACAAGATCAAAAATATTTGGAACATAAGAAATTAGGGGAAATGTTTGTGCCATTGGCTGAAAAGAAAAAGAGAGGAGTAGTGACATATGTGAAAAATGGAATAAAAGCGAATTTAATTTATGCAGATTTGAAAGGAAGGGTACTAATGCTGGAATTAACAATAGGGGGAATGAAAATCTTATTGGTTAATATATACACCCCAAACAAAAAACAAAATGAGTTTTACAAAAAAATCCATGAAAAAATTATGGAAATAAATTGTAAGAATATATGTATTGTAGGAAACTACAGCGGAATAGTAAATATCAAAAAAGATTATACGAGCGATAAAAAAAAGCAAAAAAAAAAAAAGGAATGTACTACCGAATTTTTTTTTGACATGGTTGAAGAACTGAATTTAATGGATGTGTGGAGGGCATTAAATCCCAATGAAAAAAATATACTTTTTATTTGAACCCCCATAAATCCTTTTCGAGAATAGATATGATATGGGCCAATAAAGAACTGAGTAAAATGGTAGATAAAGTAGAGATCAATCCAAACATATGGGCAGGCCATAATCCCCTGAAGATAACATGGAAAGGCCAAAAAAAGAAACATAGAAGGTAGACCATGAATCTGCAGATACTACAGGAAGATGAATATCTTCAGAGAATTAAAAAGGAATTGACTTTATTTCTTGATATAAATAAAAGACAACATACCTCTTTACAAAATTTGTGGGATACCCTAAAAGCTTATACAAGAGGAGTAACAATAGCATACATGTCAAAAAAGAGAAAACAAAACAAAAACAACAGGATATCTTAATGAAAGAAATGGGTCAACTGGAAAAGAATCTTCAAATTAAACCAGGTGATGAGCAAATTGTAGAATCGTTAGCATTGAGTAAACACAAATTGAACTTAATAGAGCAAGCAGAATATGTAAATAACATTAAACATATGAATCAACACCTTTTTGAAAATGTCAATAAGCCGGGAAGGTGGCTGGCATACAAATTAAGAAAGAAAAAAGAAAATAGGATAATTCACCACCTGCAAGATGAAGGAGGGAATTTGCAAAATAAGGAAGAGGAAATTCAGAAGATTGTAATTAATTACTTTGAGAACCTATATAGATAGGATGAAATTGATTTAGAAAAAAAAAGATTATTTAAAAGAAAAATCCAGGATAGTATTGGAAGAAGAAAAAAGAGAAATGTTAAATAAAGAGACAACGGTAAATGAATTAAGAGAAACAATCCAAAAACAGAAAAACAATAAAACCCAGGGCCCAGATGGTATACCAGGTGAGTTCTATAAAAATACACAGGAATTAATAGAACCAGTACTTATAGAACTTGATAACGAAGTGTTATTAGAAACCAAAATGCCTCTGTCATGAAGAGATGCATACATTACAATAATTAAGAAAGCAGGTACAGATGAAAGTCAAATCCAAAACTACAGGCCAATTTCACTTCTAAATGTGGACTACAAAATTTTTATGAATATCATGGCTGGAAGAAATGAAGAAAATCTTAAATGACATAATTCACCCTGACCAAAACGTTTTTCTCCCAATGAGGAAAATTAGAGACAATACAAGAACAGTGTTAAACATATTAGAATATTATGAAGCGCATCCAGAGAAACAAGTTGCACTTGTTTTTCTGGATATGCAAAAAGCTTTTGATAACTTAAATTGGGAATATATGATTAGACAGATCAAAGAAATGAAATTTGGAAAGAGATTTGAACACATGATAGAGACTGTATATTCTACACAAAAAGCGAACATAATAATAAACTGAGACATCACAAGACCATTCAAAATATCAAAAGGGATGCCCTTTATCACCTCTGCTATTTATTTTTGCATTAGAATTTTTAAAATAATTTTTATTGAACATTTTCAAGATTAAAAACAATACAAAACACACAAAAAAGACATAAAACACACAAACAATTTTCCTAATTAAAGCGAGTTCGTACCGGTATCACTGATAACAGTTACTTATCTGAATTCTAATTTTTTAATATATTCTACTCTATTATTACATTATTGTTTACATTATTACTATTTACACACATATCCCTTTTTTACATTCTCTTACATACATACGTATAGATATTCATATGCTATTATCTAATTTTTATTTCTATTTTCTAACCAGATATACCATCTGCTCCAAACTTTGTAATATTCTGATTCATCTCTTTCATTTAGCTCCATTGTCAATTTGTCCATTTCGGCGCATTCCAATATTTTACTAATACTTTTTACATCTGACAGGCAGTCGGCCTGTTTCCAGTGTTGTGCTAATATAATTCTAGCGGCTGTCAGTATGTGCATTATTATATATTGAATTTCCTTATCCATTTTTGCCTCTAGGATACCAAGAAAGAATAGTTCCGGTTTAAATTGTATTTTTGTCCTGTTATTTCTTCCATCCAGTTTTTTATTTTGCATCAATACTTCTTTGATTTTGGACAGGTCCACCACATATGATAATAGGTACCCTGCTTATACCCACATCTCCAACATTGTGCTGAATAATTTGATACATTATGGCCAATCTCGCTGGTGGTAGATGCCAACGGTAAAACATTTTGTAGAGATTCTCTTTGTACGCTACCAATTTTGTTAGTTTATAATTCTTTTCCCATAATTTCTCCCGAAGGTCTAATTCTATGGTATACCCAAAATTTCTAGCCCAGCTAATCATTGTTTCTTTCACAGTTTCTTCTTCCATTTTAAATCTTAGAAATATATTATATGCTTTTGTAATCATTTTTCCCCTGTTCCTAACAATATTTTGTCTAATTCCAATTGTTTTCTGTAAATGCCAAATTGTTCTACATCTTTTTTATATCTTGTTTTGATTTGCAAATAGGGCCACCAGTCAATCTTTATTCCTTGATTTTTCAATTTCTGTTCTGATTTTAATACTCCTTGTTCATCTAATAGTTCTGAATATCTCACCATCTTACTCAGGTCTAGGGCATTTGGGTATATCATAGCCTCCATTGTTGACACCCAAATTGGAACTTTCCTATAGTACTTTATTTTAATCTTCTCCCAGACTGCTAACAGGGTGTCCCTCACTACATGTCTCTGAAAATATGCATGAATTTTGTTCTTCCCTTCCCATAAAAAAGCATGCCAGCCGATTCGCAGATCCTGAGCTTCTAATGTCAATATCCTTTTACATTTCAATTGAACCGAATCCTTGATCCACGTCACGGCTGCCGCATGGTAGTACAGCTCCCAGTCTGGGAGACCAGAACCTCCTTTATTTCTCGAATCTTGCATTACCTACACTAGAATTTTTATTAAGGAAGATTAGAGCAAATAAAGAAATGAAAGGAACTAGGATTAAGAAGGAAGAGTACAAAATTCAAGCATTTGCAGACAACCTAGTATTTTTTATTAAAGAGTCAAATGAGACAGGACAAATTTTATTAAGGGAAATAGAGAAATATGGAGAAATAGCAGGCCTTAAAATTAATAAATCCAAAACCAAAATTATAGTGAAAAATATGACTCTAAAACAGGAAAGAGAATTAGAGAGAAAATTGGGACTAAAATGTACAAAGAAAATTAAATATTTGGGTATTTGGGTAACAGCAAGATGCTCTTCAATCAAAGAAGATAATTACGGGAAATTAATACAAGGAATAAAAACAGATTTGGAAAGATGGGGAACATTACAATTCTCAATACTAGGTCGTATCGCAATGATTAAAATGAATGTTCTGCCAAAATTGCTCTACTTCTTCCAAACCATACCCATAAAATTAGATTAAAAATTCTTTATAGAATTGAATAAAATTACAATAAAATTCATTTGGGCAGGGAAAAAGGCAAGAATAAAATTAATAGACCTTCAGGATGAGAGAAGCAGAGGTGAGATGGGGCTCCCTGATTGGAGACTGTACTACAAAGCAGCAACTTTGGTATGGGTCAAAGAGTGGATCGATCTAAGAAAGAAATGATTACTAACATTAGAGGGACATGATCTATCAAAAGGATGGCCTGCCTACCTATGGGATAAAGGAAATAAACAGCATACATATTTTAGGAGACACAAAATAAGAGAAGCCTTGGTGCAAGTATGGCAAGAGATTAAAAGAAAACATTACATGAAAATCACTAGGTGGGTCTCCTCAATGGAAGCAATAATCTACCCAAATACCTTAGGTGCAAGTAAAATGGTTAACTATCAACAACTTTTAGACAGCCAAGGGAATCTTAAAAATAGACAACAATTGGAAGACCAGGGAATAATGATAGATTGGTGGCTGTATATGCAAATCCAATCACAATATAAAAAAGATAAAGAAGAATATGGATTCGAGACAGTTCCACATCAATTAGATAAAATATTAATGGGCCCGGATGAAAAACAAATAATAAAAATGTATAGCTATCTCCTAGAATTTGATAGAGCAGAAGATAAAGTAAAAGGAGTTATGGTAGCAGGGCAAAAAATATTGGATATAACATAGAATTAGAAGACTGGGGGAAAATATGGAATAAAAATTATAAAATAACTAAATCGGCAAAATATTTTATTTATTTATTTATTTATTTGGTTGTTTTTATATGCCGCCCAACTCCCGTAGGACTCCGGGCGGTGTACAACATAGTACAAAAACAGTGTATAAAAATGATATAAATGATTAAAAGAATTAAAAATTACAATAATATATAAAAACAGTCTATCATACAAACATGGGGGATTGATCTTAATTTCACCCCGCCTGCCGGAAGAGCCATGTTTTTATTGCTTTACGGAAGGCCAGCAGGGTGGGGATAGTCCTGATCTCTGGGGGCAGTTGGTTCCAGAGGGATGGAGCTCCCACAGAGAAGGCTCTCCCCCTCGGCCCTGCCAGCGGGCATTGCTTGGTCAATGGGACCTGGAGGAGACCAACTCTGTGGGCCCTAACCGGTCGTAGGGAGGTATGTGGCAGGATGCGGTCCCGAAGGTAACCTGGCCCTGAGCCATATAGGGCTTTAAAGGTCAAAACCAACACCTTAAATTGGGTCCGGAGACTAATGGGCAACCAATGCAGCTGGCGGAAGATAGGTGTTACGTGGGTGTATCTCCGTACACCCACCACAGCTTGCGCAGCTGCATTTTGCACCAATTGCAGTCTCCAGATACTCTTCAAGGGTAGCCCCATGTAGAGCGCATTGCAGTAATCCAACCGGGAGGTGATAAGGGTGTGAGTGACTGTGAGTAGAGCTTCCCTCTCCAAGTAGGGTCGCAATTGGTGCACCTGTGCAAAGGTCCCCCTAGCCACAGCTGAAAGATGTTGCTCCAATTTTAGCTGTGGATCTAGGAGGACGCCCAAATTGCGAACCCATTCTGAGGGAGTTAATTTCTCTCCCCCAAGAACCAAGGATGGACGATCAACATAATCCTTGGGAGGCAATATCCATAGCCACTCGGTCTTATCAGGGTTGAGCTTGAGCCAATTCATCCCCATCCAGACCCTAACATCGTCCAGGCAACGGCCCATTACGTGCACGGCTTCCCTGAATTGAGATGGGGTGGAGATGTACAACTGGGTATAATCAGCATACTGCTGATACCTCACCCCGTGTCTTCAGATGATTTCACCCAGTGGTTTCATGTAGATGTTAAACAGGATGAGCGCGTAGGGGCCTAGGGCTCGACCTCTGCCCTCCTGTCAACACCGACTGCATCCTGTCAGAGAGGTAGGAGGAGAACCACTGTAATACAGTGCCGCCCACTCCCACCTCGCCGAGACGACGCAGAAGGATACCATGGTCAATGGTATCAAAAGCCGCTGAGAGGTCAAGTAGCACCAGGATGGAGGAATAACCACCATCCCGGGCTCGCCAGAGATCATCCATCAGGGTGACCAAAGCAGTTTCCGTACTGTAGCCGTGCCTGAAACCCGATTGAAAGGGATCTAGAAAATCAGTGTCATCCAACAGCCATAGGAGCTGGAGCGCCACCACTTTCTCTACAACCTTCCCCGCAAAGGGAAGGTTGGAGACCGGACGGAAGTTCTTTAAATCCGCCAGGTCCAGGGAAGGCTTCTTGAGGAGGGGCCTCACCACCACAACTTTTAAGGGCTGTGGGACGGACCCCTCTCTCAAAGAACCAGCCGCGTGAGACCTCCCTGGTAGCCGAAACCAGCCAGGAGGGACACGGGTCCAATAAACAAGTGGCAGAGCTCATCGCTCCCATGGCCTTGTCTACATCATCAGGAGTCACTGGTTCAAACTCGTCCCATATAACAGGACTAAGGCCTGTTATATATAAAGAGAATCAATATAAAATGTTTTATAGATGGTTTATGGCACCAACAAGATTGGAAAAAATCTATCTAAACCTGGAACCAAATTGTTGCAAATGTGGCCAAAGACAAGGCACTTTTTACCATATATGGTGGTCATGTACAGAAGCAAAGAAATACTGGGTAAAAATTCATAGATGGGTCCAGGAAATGACAGGCCTTCAAGTAGAATATACATCAGAATTATTTTTATTGGGGATTACCAAGGGGGACTATAATAAAACTATCACATGCATTATTTTACATATTATAACAGCAGCAAGAATAGCATTTGCGCAACGTTGGAGACAAAAAAAAAACACCCTCGGAAAGTTTGATAATAAAAAAAAATATGATTGTGCTGAAATGGACAAACTAACAGTTGAACTGAAAGGACAAATGAATTCAGAATATTACGCAATATGAAAGAAATGGTACGAATGGATTGAGTATAGAAAATGAGAAAAAAAGAGGTAAAATATATGAGGAAGTAAAATGTATATTTGAAAAATATGGAATATATGGATTTGAATGAAAAGAGATGTAAATATTATGTATGAAATATTCTTAAACTTGAATGTAATGATACATAAAGAATAGACATGTAAATAATAGGTAAATGAGCACAGTTATGTATAAAGTATGGAAACTTGTTAAATGAAAAACCACAATAAAAACTTTATTAAAATAGAATAGAATAGAATAGAATAGAATAGAATAGAATAGAATAGAATAGAATAGAATAGAATAGAATAGAATAGAATAGAATAGAATTCTTTATTGGCCAAGTGTGATTGGACACACAAGGAATTTGTCTTTGGTGCATATGCTCTCAGTGTACATAAAAAGACAAGATACATTCATCAAGAGTCATGAGGTACAGTACTTAATGATTGTCATAGAATACAAATAAGCAATCAGGAAACAATCAATATTAATATCAATCGTAAGGATACAAGCAACAAGTTACAGTCATACAGTCATAAGTGGGAGGAGATGGGTGATAGGAATGATGAGAAGACTAATAGTAATAAATGCAGCCTTAGTGAATAGTTTGACAGTGGTGAGGGAATTATTTGTTTAGCTGAGTGATGGCATTCAGGAAAAAACTGTTCTTGTGTCTAGTTGTCTTGGTGTGCAGTGCTCTATAGTGTCATTTTTTAGGGTAGGAGTTGAAACAATTTATGTCCAGGATGCAAGGGGTCAGTAAATATTTTCACGGCCCTCTTTTTGACTCATGCAGTATACAGGTCCTCAATGGAAGGCAGGTTGGCAGTAATTTTTTTTTTCTGCAGTTTTGATTATCCTCTGAAGTCTGTGTCTGTCTTGTTGGGTTGCAGAACCAAACTAACCCTATACAACATTTTCCAACAAAATGGATATCCACCAGGGGCGGGTTCCTAATTTTTTTACTACCACTCTGTGGGCGTGGGTTATTTTGTGGGTGTGGCTTGCCAGCCATGTGACTGGGTGGGCGTGGGCCTCAGGAGCTTGGCAGCGGCCGGAGAAGCGGGGGGGCATTGCCCCCCCGCAACGCAGCCCCCCACAGCGGGAGCAGCAAGACCACGGCAGCAGTTCTTCTAGGAGGCTCCGTCCGGCCTGAATGCTTCTCCCCATTCGATGATCCTAGGCTCCTGCTGCCTGTTCCCCGTCCCCTCAGCAGCTCGAGAAGCCCCGAATGTGCGAAAATGCCTAGGATCGTCACTGCACGTTCGTGGCTTCTCGGACTGCTGAAGGGAGGGGAACTGAGATAGGTCCTGCCGCCTGTTCCCCGTCCCCTCAGCAGCTCGAGAAGCCCCGAATGTGCGAAAATGCCTAGGATCGTCACCGCACGTTTGTGGCTGAAGGGAGGGGAACTGAGATAGGTCCTGCCGCTCGTTCTTTCAGCATCTCACGTGCTCCCTCAGCCATCCTCCCCTGCTTGGACTCACTGTGGGGTAGGAAGGCAGCGCATGTGCAGTGCCGGAAGCTCGGCTTCTGGGCATGCGCAGAAGAAATTTTTAAAAAAAAATTAAAAATTTTTTTTTAAAAATGACGGTGCCCAGGCACCAGCAACTGACCGCACCGGTACTATGACATCACCAGCGGGCCGCTACCGGTGCTATAGAGTGGACCGCACTGGTAGGAACCCACCACTGATATCCACGCAACTTTACCCAAAGTGCCTGACCACTCAACCCACTACCGCACAACCAAGTACAGCACTGCCATATATCAAAAACATCTCAGAAGCAACCAACAGGCTACAACAATCACATGACATCACCCTAGCACACAAACCAACTAAAGCCCTCCAAAACCTCCTAAGGAAAGCCAAAGACCCAGCAGCCCCGAAAGAAAAAACCAGGAATCATCGACAGCATACAGTGTGCAAAGACTGCAACAGCCACTATGTAGGACAAACAGGCAGAAGGCTAGCAGAACGCATCCATTCAGCACCAACTAGCAGTCATAAGACATGATGTAAACATGTACAACACATGGACAGATTTTACTCTGGTTTCCACTTGGATTCATTCTTCTCATCAGCCTTCAATCACCCAGATTGCTGTGCTTCACCATTGCCCTCTTCCCAGGGCTGAGAGTGAGGGACTGACCCAGGCTCTGTGCCTAAGGCAGGATGAGAATTCATGGTCTCCTGAGCCCTTAACCCAGTGGTGGGATTCACATTTTTTTACTACTGGTTTTGTGGGCCTGGCTTGGTGGGCGTGGCAGGTGAAGGATACTGCAAAATCCCCATTTCCTCCTGATCAGCTGGGACTCGGGAGGCAGAGAATAGATGGGGGCAGGGCCAGTCAGAGGTGTATTTACTGGTTCTCTGAACTACTCAAAATTTCTGCTATGGTTCTCCAGAACTGGTCAGAACCTGCTGAAACCCATCTCTGCCTTAACCCCAAACTGGCTCTCTTGCCTTGCTGTGATATCATTGACTCCTGCAGATGTTGACATTCTCACAGTGGAAACAGGAAGTCGAAACCCTGTTTTCCAGAGTGAGCTTCACAAAGACACCAACCCAGGTCTCCCTTGTCCAGCGAGAAACCGCACAGCATCGGTGGCAAAGGCTGGGCTTTAGCTTTGTCAGAGAAAGTAATCTATTTTGCCTTGGGATCTCTTTGGGAACAGAGAAAATGAGTTTTCGAGGGGTCCTTGGTGCTCTCTGAGCTTGGTGGTTTTCTTGCAGACGTTTCATGACCCAAACTAAGTGACATCATCAGTGCCAGCATGTACGTGCTGCTGATGTTACCAGGTTTGGATAATGAAATGTCTGCAAGAGAACCACCAAGCTCAGAGAGTACCAAGGACCCCTCATTTCAACCCTGAGCTACAAAAATTCTCCTTTAACTGAAGGCCTTTTCCTAGCTGTGTGATCCTACACATGTCTTCAGTTGCTTGTTTTGTGGTGGTGTGGTGCTGGAAGATGGGCTCTTTGGAAAGAGGCACAAAGCTCTTCATATCTAAGTAAGCTTTCTTGCTGCATTTGTTTCAGATGTTGATATAATCCTGGAAGCTGAAAAGTTTGCAGCTGAACTGTTGCCATGGGCTACAAAGCTCGATGAAATTGAAGCTGAGATTAGTATGTTTCTCACAGGTTTTGACAGATAAGTATAGTATGTGAAGGGAAGGAGAGCCCACCCTGAAACTGGGGTGTTGGGGTTGGGGTGGTCTTTAGGGTGGGTGGGTTGAAGTCCCATTCCACCAACCTTGTGGCAGTGGTGTCTATGAGAGGATTTCCCACTTGAGCAGGGGGTTGGACTACAAGACCTCCAAGGTCCCTTCCAACTCTCTTATTCTGTATATATGTGAGGTGGGGAGCTTTCCAGTTGTGGCAGTGTGATCAAAATCCTACCTCTTTGTGGAGACTTCAACACCACCTGCATATGTAAAGGGGGAGGGGCTTTGGGTAGACAAAATCTGCAGGTAGTCCTTGCTTAGCAACCCCAATTGGGACCACCAAGCACAGCGGTCGCTCAGCAGAAAAATCACATGACCAGGATGGACTTACCACCTCCCTTCCCCTGAAATGAGATTGATGAAGTGAAGCGGTGTGGTCATTCAGGAAACATCTACTGACCATGACCTGGGGTCCTACTTCTGCCTTTTCTGTTCATCCTGCTTGTGGCAAGTCCGTTGCAGCTCATGCGACTGAGGGATGCTGAGATGATTGTAAGGACAAGGATTGGTTGCAAAGCCAGGTTTTATGCTGTTGTGGCTTTGAAAGTTGCCAAAATGAGGCCATCGGTAAGCAAGGACTACTTGCGCATTTACCAGCTCAAAGAAGGTAGTGTGGCTCATCTCTCTGAGATTTCCATAGGTCTATTCCAAATCGCCACCTCTATTTTTCATGATGGAAAAAACTTCAAAAATCATGGTTTAGAGCAGGGGTCGGCAACCTGTGGCTCCAGAGCTGCATGCGGCTCTTTGGGCCCTCTGCCGTGGCTCCCTGTCACCCTGTCGCGGCAGTGGCATGGTTGGAGCCTTAGTGCGGGAGCAAAGCACCCCTGCACTTGCCTTTGCATGGCAACAGCAATGCGCCTGGTACATTTGCTGTTGCCACCAGCAAAGACTACTGGGAAAGAATTGTGGGGGCGGATCTTATGGGGTGGGATCCATCCCCCAAGCCTGGCCTTCCTCCTCCCTTGTTGGCGAGGCCAAAAGAAAGTAGGTGCGGTGTGGGGAAGCGCTCCCCTGCCCTGCCGAGCACAACAGCCCAGCAGGGGGAGGAGGGAGATGGCCTGGCAGATGCACCACCATTGGCGAGTTGGACGGCAGAGAGGCGTGGACCAGCTCTCGCAGCGGAATGCGCTGCTTCTCCATAGTGGGTGGAGCCAACATCCAAGTATGGGAATGACCTAGTCCATTCAGCCAATCAGAATTGAGTCTTGCAATTATTTAATTGTGCCTTCGCCTCCATTTCCCCCTCTTTTGACTCAGTCCTCACCTGGATAGGACATGTGTTCCCAGCTTGGAGTTGTTCCACCTTTCACTTTTTACATCTGTGAGTTTGTTCAGCTACTCAGCATCTAATATTGACAGCAGATCAGACGCTGACTGATCGATCGTGGCGGCTTTGGCCTAGTCTGCAGCCGCTGCTGACAGGAGTAGCTGAGGGGAATATCCCCTGGTACTAAACTGGTGAGGATCAGCGGCCTTTCCCCCACAATGCAGCTGCATAAGGCTTGACGGGACTGGCCACAAAGGGAAGGTGACTAACACCTTTAGGGCTTATCAGCTGTTCAGAGCTGCCGCTTCCCTTCCCGATCACTGACTCCCTTTGATCTGTTCGTCACGCCACAGGAGCTTGCCGCTTGAGTGGCCAGCAGCCAGGAGAGCCAAAGCGCTCTCACCCCGAACTAACAGGGACAGGCAGCCAGGTCATTAGCCGCAAGAGCTTGCAGCTCACGTGCTTGGCAGTTGCTTCCCTTCAGGGATCTAGGTCCCGTCTGTTTGCCCTAATTAGTTTAGCTCCGCTGCCCTTTAGCCACCAGATTTACACACCAGCAAAATCTCAGCTCAATATCAACGTTCTGGAGCTGCGCGCCGTTTGCCTCACTCTCAAAGGCCTCAAACACATCGTCGCGGGCCAACACGTTCCGGTGCTCACTGACAACGTGTCTGCAAAGGCCCATATCAACAGACAAGGGGGCACCTTGTGACGGCGACTAATAACAGAGGCCAAAACCTGGGTAGGCGTGGCTGGGGGGGGTCATGTGACTGGGTGGGAGTGAGTGACATCAAGTTGGCCACACCCAGCCAGGTTTTGTGGCTCCCAGTGTTTTTTTTCCCTGTGGGAAACAGGCCCAAAAAGAGTTTTTCTGTGGGAAACACTCTTTGAGTGTTCAAGGTTGCCGACCCCTGGTTTAGAGGATGTGACCCTTGATCTTCTCTGTCTAACTTTAATGGTCAAACAAACTTCTCCTTAGGAGAATGCATTATTATGCACACTGTGAAATATATTTAAAAATAAGAGGTAAGGAAGAAAAATTTAGGATGCCCTGAACACATCCTCTATTAGATGTCTATTGATTGCTGAATGGGCACAGGAAGAAGGCAGCAGAATAACTTCTCCAACTGATGGGTAGATATTCTTCTAGAATGATAGAGATCGCTTTTCTTTCTTTAATCTGAAATTTATTTGCCACCCATCTTGCATCCAGGGACTCTATATAGAGATTGCCATCATAATGTTCCTCTTCAGATTAAGCAACAATATGCAAAGCAGCAATAAAAATAAATAAATAAGGGAAATTAACTACCCTATTTTTCGGAGTATAAGACGCACCTTTTTACCCTCAAAAAGAGGGTGAAAATTTGGGTGCGTCTTATACACCGAATGCAGCCCCACCCAGCCATCCCCACCCTTTGGCCTCTGCCTGCCAACAATTTACCTCTTTGCAGCAAACAGGGCAAAGCACAAGAAGAGCACAAGAAGAGATAAACTGCCTCCCGATCTACAGCTGACAGGCTTGCAAGCCACGTGGTAAAATGAAACTAACTACGGTGGCTGTAATGAGACAAAATGCTGGGAGATAAACTGCTGGCAATATTAGGCTGCTGAAATCAAATGGAGGCAAGCTATAGCTGCTATGGCTCAGAGCTAGAGCTCTTGCCTCACAATCAGGAGGTTGTGAGTTCTATCCTAGGTAGAGGCAGATTCTGTTAATATGTTATTTTGTTAAATGTTTGTAGAGTGTTCAAATTATTAGACTTATTTTTTAAAGACTGCTTTATTATTGTTCTAGACAACTTAACAAAATGAAGAAGCTTTTTAAAATAAATGCTTGCTCTGAAGAGGCCCAGTGCTATTGTATCGTCTTTTAAATAGCAGAGAATACTTCCAGAAAGCCACATCAATTTTAAAGATCTGTAAAAGTATAATCTGAAATGTCCTGTTTTAGTATTAAGTATTAGTATTAAGTATTAGTATTAAAAGAAGGCAGCTGAGAAACCCTGACTAGTCATGTTTGGAGTAGATCTATTTAAATAATTGGGAGGAGTTAGTGTGATTACATTTAAGAAAACTTTCTGGGATTAATATACTGCCATAAATGTAGATTTCTCCAATTCTTTGCCATTTCTATGGGTCAGGCACACATGCACAGAAATACACAGCAAACAGTGTATATCATCTGTGCTGTTTGCTGTTTGCTGTTTGGCAGATTGCTGGGAGGCAGAGGCCTTTTTTCCTTTTTTTTCCTCCCCCAAAACTAAGGTGCGTCTTATACTCCGAAAAATACGGTATGTAATTTTTAAATAGAAAGATAAAACATATAGCTCAATCTACAGTATACCCTGATTCTAACCACTGATTAATCTAATTGTGCTTTTCCCCCTTTCTCTCTCCATGTCATAATCCTGATTTGGCTCAAAGTTAGCATTCAATACAAATTGAATCATGGCTGGGTGGCACATAACGGATCCCTTTATGTATTACATGACGTGTTAGGTATCCAGCTTCAGATAAAAGACTTCTGTTTAGAACACCGTGCTTATCTTATTACAAATATAACTGAGCAAGAGGAGGTAAGTAAACTATGGTTCTCAGGTTTGATAGTTGCTAAATGAAAACTACATGATTGCAACTGTGCTTACAATCTTACTCCAGCTTTCCTTTGCTTTGCCATGTCAAAAGGATACAGATTACCAAATTTGAAATAATATTTCACTACTTGCTTTTTAGTTTGGATGAAAGAGTGGGTCTTGCTGAGAAATAGAAGACTATTGGAGTTAGAAGGTCATGATCTGAGGTTTGGGTGGCATGGATACCTATGTTACAATAAAGCTAAGCTGAATGTCAATTTTAAAAACCATTATGTTAGGCAAGATATTCTTACAGTATAGAATAAATTCAAATTTAAATTCCTCTATCTTATTCCTCTATTTTATGGCTTTCAGCACAAAAAAGCATTTATAGACCAGAAAAGATAAACGTAAGTGGCTAGTATGTGACAAAATCTAACATGTGATGTACTAGAATTTCTGCCAAGAAATTGTAAAAAGAAATATAGGGAAAATAGAGTGATGTGCATATCAATGGTTTTCTTATGTACAATTGTTTCATTTAAAGTGGATAAAATATGTCATTATTTTATCTATTTATATTCAATAGTTAAATTAGGTGAGGAATTTAAAACTCAAATGCTTACATTAATTCAGAAGATTTTAAAGATTAAATTGTAACTCAATCCAGGGACTTTTCTTTTGGGACTAGTGGACAGACAACTAAAAATAGAGCTCTATTTTTGTATATGACGAGTGCAGCAAGCTCATTATATGCCCCCAAATTAAAAGGTTTGACCATTCTCATAGTGAAGAATTGGTGAAGATGATGGAACTTGCAAAGGTGGCTAAATTACTTCTTTGATCACAGAAGAAACAGTATCTACATCTATGGCTAAGTGAAAATGACTTACAAACTTTTTGCATGAAATCAGTGGTGCGATTCAAATTTTTAACAACCGGTTCTGTGGGGCATGGCTTGGTGGTCATGTGACTGGGTGCGTGCATAGGGACTACTCAGAGGCTGAAAAATGCGAATTATGATTGGTCCTCATATTTATGACCGGTCCTTGCACTTATGACCATCCTCACATTTATGCCAGTTACAGCATTCTTAACAACCATGTCAATCATTTCACAACTGCAGTGCTTCTCTTCACCATGGTAACAAGATAGGGCACAAAACGTAAAATGTGAGGACAGTCGTAAGTGCGAGGACCAGTCAAAAGTCACTTTTTCAGCCCTCTGAGTAGTCCTATGTGCACCCGGCGTGGCCAGGTGGTCATGTGACTGTGTGGGCGTGGCCAACTCGACATCACTCACGTCGAGGGGCGCTTCTCCTCGCCTGGCCTCTTGTGACCGTAGGGATGCTGCAACAGTCATAAGTGTGAAAAATGGTCATAAGTCACTTTTTTCAGTGCAATTGTAACTTTGAATGGTCACTAAATGAACTGTTGTAAGTCAAGGATTACCTGTACAAAAATACAAAAAGCTTCTTTGCTTGCAAAAAGCTGCCTAAATACCAATCATTAGATTAGAAATACCTGCAAGCTGGAGTTACAAATCAGGCAGAGTGCCAGAGCACCTTAAGGAATGAAAATAGTTAAAATGCAACAATAACTATCAGCAGCCAACTCTTGCTCATAAAAGTCATTTAAGCTCTCCAGAAAGAGCACACCCAGGAGAAGCAATCCTTAGATCCATTTGCACCACTTAAAGATACCAGCTGGTCTCACTCACCTCTTAAGATATCCTAAGGAAATCATCCAGATTTAAGGAAAGATCATATGCCCCCCAGATAGGCAGTAAAAAAATCAGTGCCATGCTTGCATTCTGCCTCTTGGAAGTACACCCCAAAAGGACAGTGCCAAGAACCACTAAAGCAGTGAATGAAGACCCCCTCCCCAGATAGAAAAAGCACTTGTGATAAGCCTAACTAGAATGAAGCAAAGGAGCAAACACAGTAGTTGTTGCTTATTAAACCAATTATCAGAACAAATAGACACAGGAACTAGCCAGATTTCTGAAGCTGCTTCCTTTCAGGAACAGAGATTAACATTTTTTCCTTCCAAACAAAGCTGAATAGGGAAAATTATCCTATCAATAAAGACAGGATTAAACATCACCAAACACAGAATTAAACTTCACTAAAAACCAGTTTTAGACCAAAAGTCAGAAAGGGTATGTAAACTCATGTTTGAATGTCAATCTTTCTAGCTAGCCAAGAAGCCTTGCTGAATGTCACTCATCTTGGTTCCTTGTCATTAAAAGCTTCTCTCCAGCAGCTCTGAGCTGGAAGAACTCCAACAGAGGAGTATTTCCTCCCAACAGCAGTGTAAGTTCTCTGAACTGCTTAGAAAGTTAACAACTGGTTCTAAAGAACCTGTTAGAACTGGTAGAATCCCACCTCTGCATGAAATGGGAAAAAAAGGACTTACATTTTTGGTTTTGATCTTTAGAAAGAAATGGATAGTAGGAAAAAATGAGCATTTTTATAATATAGAGTAAGAAATAATTTGTAATTATATGTGCTGCAAAAGAAATTGGAAGCTTCTTTCTATTCCTTTGTATTTTCTTTGTGCACCCTTCCTTTCTTTCTTCCTTCCTTCCTTCCTCTCTCTCTCTGCGTGTGTGCATGCATGTATGTGTGTGTGTACACACACACACAAACACACACAAACACACACACACACACACACACACACGTAGCTGTATACACGTAAATTTTAAACTCTCTTTTCATACTCCTTCACACTTCAAATGCTCACCTTAGCCTTGGGATAATGCTCAAGCAGCAGACTAATATTTGTACTTACATTCTTGGAGAGAAAGGGATTAGGAGAGTAAGCAAGCACAGAGAAATAAAGAAATAAAACATCAGATTGCACTGGGTCTCATAACAATGAACATGAGCCAAATATGGAAAAGCAAGAATGTCAGCCTGGCAACTAAATGTAGGTTAGTCCGCTGTATTGTGTTCGCTGTAGCTTTTATTTTATTTATTTCATTATTTATTTATTTATTTTGTCAAGCATATATATGCTTGGTTAAAGTTTTGGGGGTTTGGGGAAGAAACTACAGAGTCAGGTAAAGTATTTCAGGCATTGACCACTCTGTGGCTGAAGTCATATTTTTTGCAATCAAGTTTGGAACGGTTTAAGTTAAGTTTATATCTATTGTGTGCTCGTGTATTGTTGCGGTTGAAGCTGAAGTAGTCATTGATGAGCCGAGGTGGCGCAGCAGTTAGAGTGCAGTACTGCAGGCCACTTTAGCTGACTGTGATCAGCAGTTCAGCTGTTCAAATCTCACCTGCTCAGAGTTGACTGAGCCTTCCATCCTTCCAAGGTAGGTAAAATGAGGACCCAGATTGTTGGGGGCAATGTAAATACATAGCTTAATGGTGTAAACTGCTTAGAGAGTGCTTGCACTATGAGGCGGTATATAAATCTCACTAATAAATTGACAGGTAGGACATTGTAACAGATAATTTTGTGTACTATATTTAGGTCAGATCGAAGGTGGCGTAGTTCTAAATTTTCTAGGCCCAAAATTTCAAGTCTGGTGGCATAAGGTATTCTCTTGCGAACAGAGGAGTGGAGGACTCTTCTCGTGAAATATCACTGGACATTCTCAATTGTATTAATGTCTGATATGTAGTGTGGGTTCCAGACAGATGAGCTCTATTCAAGAATTGGTCTACCAAATGTTTTATATGCTCTGGTTAAAAGTACAATTTTACCAGAGAAGAAGCTATACAAGATTAGGCTAACCACTGGAACAGAATGCCTTTTTGGCAATTTATTTATTTATTTATTTATTTTGTTATTCTTATATGCCGCCCAACTCCCAAGGGACTCAGGGCGGCGTACAACAGGGAAAAATACAAGAATAATCAAAATACATGTAATTAAAAAGAAACAAATACAAATTTTTAAAAAAGCAATATTAAAAACAACAACATCCATTCAACATCATACATACTTGGGGGGTAATCTCAGGTGGATTAAGCTGTCCCCCCCACTTGCAGGAAAAGCCATGTTTTGACGGCTTTTCGGAAGGCCAGCAGAGTGGGGATGGTCCGGGTCTCTGGGGGTAGTTGGTTCCAGAGCACGGGGCCGGCCACAGAGAAGGCTCTCCCTCCAGGGCCCGCCAGCCGGCATTGCTTGGCCGACGGGACCTGGAGGAGGCCAACTCTGTGGGCCCTAACCGGTCGGAGGGAAGTATGAGGCAGAATGCGGTCCCGAAGATATCCTGGTCCTAAGCCATGAAGGGCTTTAAAGATGGTGATCAACACCTTGAATTGGACCCGGAGACCGATGGGCAACCAATGCAGCTGGCGGAGTATTGGTGTCACGTGGGTGTACCTTGGCACACCCACCACAGCACGCGCAGCCGCATTTTGCACCAGCTGAAGTCTCCGGATACTCTTCAAGGGTAGCCCCATGTAGAGCGCATTGCAGTAGTCCAAGCGCGAGGTGACAAGGGCATGAGTGACCGTGAGTAGAGCCTCCTTCTCCAAATATGGCCGCAACTGGTGCACCAGGCGGACCTGTGCAAAGGCCCCCCTAGCCACAGCAGAAAGATGGTGGTCCAATTTTAGCTGTGGATCTAGGAGGACCCCCAAGTTGCGGACCAGGTCTGAGGGAGTCAGTTTCGCACCCTCAAAGACCAAGGAGGGGTAGTTGTCATGATCCTTAGGAGGCAATATCCACAGCCACTCAGTCTTGTCGGGATTGAGTCTGAGTCTGTTCCTCCCCATCCAGATCTTAACGTCGTCCAGGCAACGGCACATTACATCAACTGCCTGCCTGAAGTCAGACGGGGTGGTGATGTACAGCTGGGTGTCATCAGCGTACTGATGGAAACACACCCCATGTCTGCGAATGATCTCACCCAACGGTTTCATGTAGATATTAAACAGGATGGGCGAGAGAACCGACCCCTGAGGCACGCCACATGATAGGGGCCTAGGGGACGATCTCTGCCCTCCTGCCAACACCGACTGCATCCGATCGGCAAGATAAGAGGAGAACCACCGTAAAACGGTGCCTCCCACTCCCAACTCGCCGAGCCGATGCAGAAGGATACCATGGTCGATGGTATCGAAAGCCGCTGAGAGGTCAAGTAGCACCAGGATGGAGGAGTTTCCTCCATCCCGGGCCCGCCAGAGATCATCCATCAGGGCGACCAAGGCAGTTTCTGTACTGTAGCCGCGCCTGAAGCCCGACTGGTAAGAATCTAGATGGTCTGTTTCATCCAGGAGCTGCAGAAGCTGAGTCACCACCACCTTCTCCACAACTTTCCCTAAAAAAGGTAAGTTGGAGACTGGACGATAGTTCTTCAAATCAGCTGGATCCAGGGAAGGCTTCTTCAGGAGGGGTCGCACCACCGCAGCTTTTAACGACTGCGGTACGGATCCCTCCCTCAAAGAAGCGGTGATCACCGCCTGGATCCAGCCGCGTGCCACCGACCTGCTGGCCGAGACCAGCCAGGAGGGGCATGGGTCCAATAAACAGGTGGAGGTACCCATCGCTCCCATAGCCCTGTCCACATCCTCGGGAGAAACAGGCCCAAACTCTTCCCATAATGATGGACTAAGACTAGCCCCCGTCAACTCTATGGACTCTGCCCTGCCAGAGTCCAAGTTTGACCGAATCTGAGCGACTTTATCCGACAGAAACTCAGCAAATTCCTCAGCTCTGCCTTGTAAGTGTTCCTCGCTCCCCCCTTTTCCAAGGAGGGAGCGAGTCACCCTAAACAAGGCGGCTGGACGAGAATCTGCGGACGCAATAAGAGCGGAAAGATAAGAACGTCTTGCCGCCCTTATCGCCACTAAATAAGATCTGATGTAAATTCTTAATAGTGTTCGGTCAGATTCGGCCCTCTTGGTCCTCCAGCGGCGCTCCAGACGTCTCTTTTGGCGTTTCATCTCCCGGAGCTCCTCGGTGAACCAGGGAGCTTTCCGGGATCCACTGCCACGGAGAGGTCGCTTAGGCGCAATTCGGTCTAGAGCCCCTGATGCTGCGGTGTTCCAAGCAGCCACCAGGGAGTCAGCCGAATTGTGTACCAGGGTTTCAGGTATTTCCCCAAGTTCCCTCTGGAATCCATCCGGCTCCATTAGGTGCCTGGGGCGGAACCACCTAGTCGGTCCCGCCTCCCTGCGGGGGAGGAGTGGGGTTGTGAAATCCAGCCTCAGTAGGAAATGATCTGACCATGACAGTGGGGTGATGACTATATCCCTTATCTTCAGATCATCTCTCCACTGCCCCGAAAGAAACACTAGGTCAAGCGTGTGACCACCCTCATGAGTCGGACCCTGAATTACTTGGGTCAGGTCCATGGTTGTCATGGAATCCATGAACTCCTGAGCTATCCCAGAGGTTTCGCCAGCAGATGGCAAGTTGAAGTCCCCCAGCACCATAAGCCTGGGGAACTCAACCGCCAAGTCGGCTACTGCCTCGAGCAGCTCAGGCAGGGCCTTACTTACGCAGCTGGGAGGCAGGTACGTTAAGAAAAGGCCCACCTGAACCCCTAAGTCCAACTTCAGAAGGAGCGTCTCACACCCAACAATCTCCGGGGCAGGGATCCTACGAGGATGCAGATTTCCACGTGTTATAATTGCCACTCCTCCCCCCCTTCCCTGGGGTCGAGAATGGTGCTGCACCGAGAAACCGGCTGGGCATATCTCGGAGAGGGCTACTCCCCCCTCCTGCCCTAGCCAGGTCTCGGTAACACATACCAGGTCTGCCCCCTCCTCTGTGATTAAATCACGTATCAGGGGGGCTTTGTTGATAATTGACCTGGCGTTAAGCAGCAGCATCCTGAGCCCAGGGCCCTGAGAACCCTGGTTGCCAGGTATCCGGGTTGAGCAAGATGGAACCAAATCAGAGGGGCCGGAACAAGGGATCGCTTGTAAACAGCGAGGTCTTATTCCCCGAGAGCGGCCCTCCCCTCTGCTCCCGCCATGCTGTTGCAGTGGGCTCTGGCATTTAGATCATTAGAGATGAGTACTCCAAGGTCCTTAACTGAGTGAGGATCGTCAACAAGGTCGTGATCATCTAGTTTGTATTTTGTGTTCTGATTATTTTTGCCAATGTGTAAGACTGAGCATTTGTTGATTGAGATTTGCCACTTGTTTGACCATTCTGATACATAGTCAAGGTCTTTTTGAAGGGTAGCAGCATTGTCGGTGGTGTTGAATAGTTTTACATCATCTGCAAAAAGGACGCAGTTGCTTTTAATAGGATCACAGAGGTCATTTATGTAAAGTATAAAGAGAGTTGGCCCTAAAACGCTGCCTTGGGGGACATCACTGTTAAAAGGTACAGGATTTGATACAGCGCTTCCTATTTTGACCACTTTATTTATTTATTATTTATTTATTTATTTTGTCAACACGTGTACAAGATAACATGATATAAACATAAACAAAAGCAAAGTATGTGTAGGTAAAAATTAGACAATAGGACAGAAGGACAGGGACGGTAGGCACGATGGTGCGCTTATGCAAGTCCCTTACAGACCTCTTAGGAATGGGTGAGGTCAACTGTAGACAGTCTAAGGTTAAAGTTTTTGGGGTTTGGGGGAGAAACCACAGAGTCAGGTAGTGCATTCCAAGCATTGACCACTCTGTTGCTGAAGTCGTATTTTCTGCAGTCGAGTTTTGAGCGGTTTACATTGAGTTTGAATCTATTGTGTGCTCTTGTATTGTTGTGGTTGAAGCTGAAGTATTCATTGACAGATAGGACATTGTGGCAGATGATTTTATGAACTACATTTAGATCAGATCGAAGGCGATGTAGCTCTAAGTTGTCTAAGCCTAAAATTTCAAGTCTGGTGGAATAAGGGATTCTGTTGCGAGTAGAAGAGTGGAGGACTCTTCTTGTGAAGTGTTTCTGGACTCTCTCAATTGTATTTATGTCCGATATGTAGTGCGGGTTCCAGACAGGTGAGCTGTATTCAAGGATTGGTCTGGCAAATGTTTTGTATGCTCTGGTTAGCAGAGTAATATTGCCAGAGAAGAAGCTACACAAGATTAGGTTGACAACTCTTAGTGCCTTTTTGGCAATGTTGTTACAATGGGCTCTGTCACTTAGGTCATTAGAGATGAGTACTCCAAGGTCCTTGACAGAGTGAGGGTCATCTACAAGGTCGTGTCCTCCAAGTTTATATTTTGTGTTTGGATTCTTTTTGCAATGTGTAAGACAGAGCATTTGTTGGTTGAGATTTGTAGTTGCCAGTTATCAGACCATTGTGATACATGGTCAAGATCTTTTTGAAGGATGGAAGTATTGTCCATGGTGTTGAATAGCTTAACATCGTCAGCAAAAAGAACGCAGTTGCTTATAATATGATCACAAAGGTCATTGATGTAAAGAATAAATTGAGTTGGTCCTAGAATGCTGCCTTGAGGGACACCACTGTTGACAGGTGCAGGATTTGATAGGGCACTCCCTATTTTAACCATTTGTTGCCTGTTTGACAGGAACGCAGTTATCCATTTGTGCAGGGGTCCAGAAATGCCATAAGATTTTAGTTTTAGAAGTAGTTTGTCATGTACCACTGAGTCAAAGACTTTACAGAAGTCTATGCAAATTGCGTCTATTGCTTTGCCCTGGTCGAGTTGTGTAGTCCATATGTTTTTGCAGTGTAGAAGTTGCAGATTACAGGATAACATTTTTCTGAAACCAAATTGTTTGTGAGAGAGTAGGTTGTTTGTCTCTAAGTGGAGGGTAATGGATTGGTTGATGATTGATTCCATGACTTTGCAAGTGATGCAACATAATGAGATTGGTCTGTAATTTTCAGCTAGGCTATGGTCACCCTTTTTGAAGATGACCATGGCTAGTGACCATAGGTTGGGTAAAGAGCTAATCCTGAAAGATTTTTCAAAAATTATGCTCAGAGGTTCTACTAGGGCAGTGGAAAGTTTTTTTTAAGAAGTATGCACATAGTCCATTAGGTCCAATGGATAGAAATGGTTTTAGACTGTGAAGTGCCTTTCCAACGTTGTCTTCTGTAAAATCAAAGTGTATTAGATCATTGTAATTATTTGTGGTTTGACTAGGAAATATTGGACATGAGTTGTTGCTGTAACTTCCTACAGTTGAGAAAGTTTGACCTTAAATAAGCAAGACGGGAAGAAACCAACTCATTTGAGCTGTGGTGCTAGAGAAGGCTTGGACAGCAAAGCACTTATATACCGCTTCATAGTGCTTTACAGCCCTCTCTAAGCGGTTTACAGAGTTCAGCATATTGCCCCCAACAATCTGGGTCCTCATTTTACCCACCTCGGAAGGATGGAAGGCTGAGTCAACCTTGAGCCGGTGAGATTTGAACAGCTGAACTGCTGAACTGCAGTGCTGCATTTTAACCACTGCGCCACCTGGGCTCTCAACGGTGACTAACAAGCAAGTACTGGAAGAAATAACACCAGACGTGTCACTAAAAGCAAAATCACAAAACTGCCTCTCATTTATTTTGGCCATATCATGCATGGGAATTCACTGGAGATAGCAATTCAGTTGGGAAGAGTCAGCGCGAAAAGGAAACCAGGCTGCCAAAGAAGTCCATTGCTGGCACCAGCCAGAGCAGAGAACAAACTAGGGGGGCAAGATCGGAAGATGTAGAGAGATGGATAACTTCATCATCACATCATCAGGAGGCATTGCTGAAGAACTGGGTCAATTTGTAACTTTTATGGAGATGAAACCATTGTGGAACTTCAACCAGACCCTGAGAGATGTTCCACCTGACCAAAGCCTGCACTTTCAGCCTCTTGCAGTCCACCAATCGGTCTTGTGGCGCCCAGGTCCACAGCTTCCAAGACAGCCAGGCTTAAAGAGGCCGGTCCAAAAATTTCTTCTCACCTCTTCCCATGCTCCTCTCCATGACTCCTTCATCAGCAATCTGTATCAACAGTCATGTAGAACACATGTAGGTGTGTTTCTGTAGGTGGACAGAGGCAAATACTTTGAGTTTGCTGGTGAATCCCAAGAGTTGCATGGCTTTTAATTGCCCTGCCTTTAGTCAAGGTATATAATATAATTATACCACAAAATATAATAAGGCCGCTTAGAGCTGCAATGAGCAGCTGCTCGGAAGGAGGGAAGAAGGTGAGCAGATATGTCCTCCCCACCAACCTGAGGTGGCCAAGAGACTTTACTTCCTCCACTGTGGGGGTGACCTGAGTTTGCATCAGATTGTGTTCATCGTGGAAGCACTGAAGATGGTTGCTGATTTTATGGGGACAAACTAAGGCCAGAGCGAGGGATGAGGGGAGACTTACGGGCTTAGGAGGAGATGAGACAAGGACTCAGTGAACGGTGGAACAAAGCGGCTCCCTGTTCATCTCTCACCATGGTTAGGTGTAAATGTGGAATGGCCCATATGTTAAGATATTCATGAACTGGGAGAGCCATGTTAACAAGGTCAGTCAATGAATAGGCATAGCAACTAAGTCAGCCAATGGGAGCAAAACACATCTGTGTCTGTGCAGAGAATCGAAACTGAAAACTTAAGCTTAAGGCTGGGCGTGGCTCAGTTCATTCTGCACTCTGTCCACTCTGTGCTTGTCTGCTCTGCTGAAATGAAACTAACTCTCCTGCTTGTGTTTACTTGAAGAAATTATCTACTTGTAGTATTGTATATATACAGTATTATAATGTTTATAAGGAAGTTAATGAATCCAGCTGAATCAGTCATCTGTATGTGCTTCTGGAAATTGATTTTATGCAACAAATTCTGATAGGTTATGGCAGTGGTGAAATCCAGTTTTTTTACTACCTGTTCTGTGGGCGTGGCTTGGTGGGCATGGTGTGGCTTGGTGGGTGTGGCTTGGTGGGCATGGCAGGGGAAGGATACTGCAAAATCTCCATTCCCACCACACTCCTGGGGAAAGGATATTGCAAAATCTCCATTCCCTCCCCACTCTGGGGCCAGCCAGAGGTGGTATTTGCTGGTTCTCCAAACTACTCAAAATTTCAACTACCGGTTCTCCCAACTATTCAAAATTTCTGCTACCGGTTCTCCAGAACCTGTTAGAACCTGCTGGGTTTCACCCCTGGGTTGTGGGCCCAGAGCAGACAGAAGACTGCATTGTAATTTAAGCTGAAGAGACTGCCTGTGTTTAAAGGAGAAACAAGGCAGAGATTGCAGGATGGCTGCTATTGAATTTAAGGAAAGCTCTGTGGCTCGTTTGGAGCAGAATAACTATATAATTTGGGCTGCAAAGATAGAATGTTTCCTGAAGGCTAAGGAGCTGTGGGATTTGATTATTAATCAACCAAAGGGAGCTTTAGCTGCTGCAGAGCAAAAGAAGCATGATAAAGCAATGGCTTATATCATCTTAAGTTTAGAAGATGAACAGTTTATCAATGTAGCTGATTTAAAGACTGCAAATGAAGTCTGGCTGAAATTAAGAACTGTGCATGTGAGTGTGCCTGCATGCAATATTGTTCAGTTATCAAGAAAATTATACAGAGCCTGATTGCAACCAGGTGAATCTGTGGAAAGACATTTATTGCAAATGCAAATTTTGTTTGTGGAATTGGAACAGCGTGGAATGAATATTCCTGAGTCCCAGAAGGTGTTGCTGGTGTTAAACAGCCTTGATGAAACTTGGGACATTGTTTCTGCAGTGTTTGAATGTAAACCAGAGCAGGAGTTGCGTTTGGAAGCTTAAAAGGCATGTTTGATTGCAGAAGAGAACAAACGCCATTTTAGAAAGAGCCACGAGGAGAAATTCCTGAGGTGAAGGCCCAAGAAGCAGAGAGAGAACAGCGGAAAATTCCACAGACTGAAAGTCTGCAGATAATAAAAAAGCAGCAGAAGGGATCAGATTACAACCCAGCAAAGACTTTGCAAGCAGCAAGAACAGCAACATTTAAAGAAGGACTGTTTGCAAAGAAAAAGCTGTTTGCAAAGAAGAAATTAATTGCAAGGAGGACAAACCACTGATGGACAAATTTCTATTGCAAAAGTTGGTTATTGCAATAGTAGAGGCAAATGATTGATAGACAGAGGGGCAAGTCAAACAATTGTTAAGAATTCTAAATTGTTTTTCAGAATGGATCCAGTTGCTCAAGATGCAGTAGCCTTGGCAAATGGCCAGAAGGCTAAAGTCATTGGAAGAGGCAGTG
>JALIGW010000006.1:71838535-71916035 GCA_023053685.1 Diadophis punctatus similis | reverse complement strand
AAACAAACAAACAAACAAACAAACATATTCACGGGATGGAATCACCAGCAGGTCACACAATAGACATATAGAGTGGCCTAGAGGTAGAGCTCTTGCTCATAATCAGGAGGCCCTAAGTGTCTGTTTTCAAGTGTTTGTCCTCTATCAGTAGTATGCACTCCATCCAGTAACACCCACAAGTCCAGAAGTAGCCAAGTGATGGACCTGCTTGCTAGGTAGCTTTGTCTCCCACTCAGAAGACAGCTCTGGCCCTGGTTGGCCACCTCAAATGAAGAAAACAATCTTGCTTGATTTCAGCCTCCATATGTTTATCCCATCAGGATCCTAACAATCTCCAGGCACGAGACTTCCACAGCTTGATCCTCTTGGCTTGGGATGGAGATGTAAAGTTTGCTTACATTTAGCATTGTGTTGGCCCTAGAGATGCAACAACAAATGGAGTTCAATTCTTTATTTGTTTGCACCCAATGGACAGAATCTTGCCAAGCTAAAGCTATAACCTTCTAACCTACTAGATATCATCTCAGAGCTTCTAAGGTGTGGCTACCCTGAACCTCGTTCCCTCTTCTTCATCCAGGACTGCGCAGCCTCTTAATACGGGCCTCTTCCTGGGAAAACTCTGTATGGCCAGATCTCCCCTCCCTCTGGTCCTGCAGGTGCATTATCCATCGCACATTGGGATGACACTGAGGCCTGAACTGATGGAGGACCTTCCCCAATACTTTCTTGCAGGGAGATAATGAGGAAAGCGCCAAACTCTACACTGCCCCCAAATGAGTATCCATCATCCTGACTTCTCCTCCCCGTACCACCCCCAACTGAAATCCCCAACGAAGAGGGGAATAGAAACACTCCAGAATTTTCCCCAAGCCTCAATTCCTGAAGCAACCAAGAAGGATGCTATGGTCCATTTTTTAAAAACAGCTGCCTAGAGATACGTAATCTTTTGCCAGGGCCTGTTCAAAAGGATGGCGGGGGAGATGTGTCACCAACCCCACCTCTATTTCTCTGCCAAATCAACCACAGACCAACATTTGGAGTTGTGTCAACCCTGAAGCTGATCTAGCCAAAGCCATCTTGGAGCTTCAGTGCTGCCACACTAGAGCTGAGGGATAGAGAGAGGGGATTAGAGATAGCTGGGGTTGTGTAGTCAAAATAAAATAATTTCTCTTGGGAACCAAGGACGTTCTCATACCTGGCCGGAGGAAGGAGGATTGATGTCACCAGGCAACCAGACAGTGTCTTGATTGGGCCATGTGACTGATTGTTTGGGGTTGAGAGAAAAACTTTTACTTTTACTTAGATGAAAACCAAGGGGCTCCTCCGAGTCAGTTTTCATCAGATATGTGCCAATATGATATTTCCAATAAATCTATTTGAGGAATTCACCTGCCTCAGAGTTTTTGCTTGCAATGGATCTATTACTTGGAACCCTGACAAGTTGTTAGAAACTCCCATTGAAGTGAGGGAAGAAGGTGAATGGACTGAACATTTATTTCCTGCTCCAAAATCTATAAATGATATTCATTTTATCTGGAGGACTGATGATGATTGTTTCTTCTTTTTAGATACTGGAAGTCTCTAGATGGTACTGGAAATTGTGCAGGAATTCAGAATGCATGTGAAACCGCACTGAAGTGTTGGGTCCAAATGCCATGTTTCAGCCAAGGAAGAGGCATTTGCAAGAAGAAACCTGAGGACAAATGGATGACCTAATTCTTTGCTGAATGTTGCACAAAATTGTATTTGATGAACTCAGTGAGAAAAAAATGCCAATCGATGAAGCTGCTTCTTAAACACAGTTGCCCCAGTCAGACACTATGGGGGCATGAAAGAACTCCGGGCTTTGACATTTTGGGAAATTAAAGACACTGTCTTATTTAGCAAATAAAAAAGAATAAAAAAAGATCCTGTCTTTTCTGTATTCATGCTATTTAGTTCAGTGCTGGGCGAACTTCATCGTTTCTAAGCTGCCCAGAGTCACTGAGAGTGATGGACGGCCATATAACTCCTTAAAATAAATAAACAAGTACAACTACATCCTGGAATATTGAAAGCCCCCCTAAACTCCACCCACCCACCACCCCAGGATTTTCCATTGTAGAGGTTTGGTTTATTTGATTTATTTGATTAATTAATTTATTTATCACATCTCTACTCAAGCTGCCTTCAAAAATGTCCTTGGCTTACATAGAATGCAATAGAAGGTTTCACAACAAATATGGTTTGTTTAATGCATGAAACCACATGAGTGGCTCAACAAGAACAATAAAGGCAACACTATGCTCCCTCATTGGATGTTGGCCTTTTGTTGGACGTCTAGATGAAAACACCAAGAAAAGGCCAACATCCAGTGAGGCAGCAAAAGATGTTAGAAACAAACTACTGGCATAAAAACTGAACCTGCCCTTTATTATTACCACACTTGTAAATGGATCATAAGCTTCCTAACAGACAGGAAGCAGCAGGTAAAGCTAGGCAAAATCACATCAGATACCTGCACAATTAGCACCGGAGCCCCCCAGGGCTGTGTGCTCTCTCCATTTCTCCTCTCTCTATATACCAATGACTGCATCTCAAAAGATCCCTCTGTTAAAGTACTGAAGTTTGCAGATGATACAAGAGTGATTGGTCTCATTCGAGACAACAATGAATCTGCATACAGACGGGAGGCTGAACAACTAGTGGTGCAACCAGAACAATCTTGAACTAAATACACTCAAAACTGTAGATTTTGAGGTTGATTTGGTGGTAGATTTTAGGAGAAACCCACCTTACAATACTAGAAAAAACAGCATCAACAGTAGAGACCTTCAAGTTTCTAGGTTCTATCATATCTCAAGACTTAAAATGGACACCTAACACCAAAAACATCATCAAAAAAGCACAACAAAGAATGTTCTTTCTGCGCCAACTCAGGAAGCTCAAACTGCCCAAGGAGCTGCTGATTCAGTTCTACAGAGGAATTATTGAGTCTGTCATCTGCACCTCTATAACTGTCTGGTTTGATTCGGCAACCCAACAAGACAGACACAGACTTCAGAGGATAATCAGAACTGCACAAAAAACAAATACTGCAAACCTGTCTTCCACTGAGGACCTGTATACTGCACGAGTCAAAAAGAGGGCCGTGAAAATATCTACACACCCTTCACAACCTGGACATAAATTGTTTCAACTTCTACCCTCAAAATGATGCTATAGGGCTCTGCACACCAGAACAACTAGACACAAGGAGAGTTTTTACCCGAATGCCATCACTCTGCTAAACAACTAATTCCCCCGACACTGTCAAATTATTTACTAAGACTGTATTACTATTATTATTCTCATCCTTCCTAGTACCTATC
Organism: Diadophis punctatus similis; assembly: GCA_023053685.1. Taxonomy (NCBI): domain Eukaryota; kingdom Metazoa; phylum Chordata; class Lepidosauria; order Squamata; family Dipsadidae; genus Diadophis; species Diadophis punctatus. Next base: position 71,912,685 of record JALIGW010000006.1, on the reverse strand, counting down.
TCTTCCATGGTTATATGGCTATAACCATGTTGCTTGTATCTTTACAATTTATATTGTTTTATTGATTCCTAGTATGATTTGATTGCTTATTAGTATCCTATGACTATCACTAAATATTGTATCTTATGATTCTTGATGAATATATTTTATTTTTTCTTTATGTACACTGAGAGCATATGCACCCAAAGACAAATTCCTTGTGTGTTCAATCACACTTGGCCAATAAAGAATTCTATTCTATTCTATTATTTGGGGCCCAGCAGAACCCCCTTTGATGGCCATGACTGCTAGGATGGTCCTGATTTGATAATGCCTCACTTTTTCTTTTTCTGTGTGTGTGTGTGTGTGTGTGTGTGTGTGTGTGTGTGTGTGTGTGTGTGTGTGTGTGTGCTGATGCTTTTATTGTTCTTGTTAAGCCTCTCATGTGTGGTTCAGTGCATTAAAAGCAGTATGGATATTGGTGAAAACGTCTGGTGTATGCACTGGAGACAAATTCCTTGTGTGTCTAATCACACTTGGCCAATAAAGAATTCCATTAAGAAGACATTTTCTCATAGTTAGAATAGTCAATGGAATAGCTTGCCTTCAGAGGTTATGGGTGCTCCATCAGTGAAGGTTTTCAAGAAGAAATTGGACAACTATTTGTTTGAAATGATCTCTTGCGTGAGCATGGGGTTGGACTAGATGACCTCCAAGGTTCCTTCCAACTCTGTTATTCCTCTGGGTAATTCTGGGAGTTGAATGCCACACATTTTAAAGTTGCCAAGATTGGGAATACCTGTTCTAGATAATTTACTGTATTTTTTGGAGTATAGGACGCACCTTTTTACCCTCAAAAAGAGGGTGAAAACTTGGGTGCGTCTTATACACTGAATGTAGCCCCACCCACCCACCCCCACCCTTTGGCCTCTGCCTGCCAACAATTTACCTCTTTGCAGCAAACAGGGCAAAGCACAAGAAGAGATAAACTGCCTCCCGACCTACAGCTGACGGAGGCTTGCAAGCCACGTGGTAAAATGAAACTAACTACGGTGGCTGTAATGTGACAAATTGCTGGGAGATAAACTGCTGGCAATATTAGACTGCTGAAATTGCAAGGAGGCAAGCTATAGCTGCTATGGCTCAGAGCTAGAGCTCTTGCCTCACAATCAGGAGGTTGTGAGTTCTATCCTAGGTAGAGGTAGATTCTGTTAATATGTTATTTTGTTAAATGTTTGTAGAGTGTTCAAATTATTAGACTTATTTTTTAAAGACTGCTTTATTATTGTTCTAGACAACTTAACAAAATGAAGAAGCTTTTTAAAATAAATGCTTGCTCTGAAGAGGCCCAGTGCTATTGTATCTTCTTTTAAATAGCAGAGAATACTTCCAGAAAGCCACATCAATTTTAAAGATCTGTAAAAGTATAATCTGAAATGTCCTGTTTTAGTATTAAGTATTAGTATTAAGTATTAGTATTAAAAGAAGACAGCTGAGAAACCCTGACTTAGTCGTGTTTGGAGTAGATCTATTTAAATAATTGGGAGGAGTTAGTGTGATTACATTTAAGAAAACTTTCTGGGATTAATATATTGCCATAAATGTAGATTTCTCCAATTCTTTGCCATTTCTATGGGTCAGGCACACATGCACAGAAATACACAGCAAACAGTGTATATCATCTGTGCTGTTTGCTGTTTGGCAAATTGCTTGGAGGCAGAGGCCTTTTTTCCTTGTTTTCCTCCCCCAAAACTAAGGTGCGTCTTATACTCCGGTGCGTCGTATACTCCGAAAAATACGGTATCTGATGACATATACCAACAGCATACAATTTTATAGAAAAATTCTCCTTATAACAATGCAAATTTCAGTCTTCAGCCACATAGCGTCCCATTATACCAACTGTGTATTATAACCAAACTTTTAGACTTCTTTCTCACAAAGTTCTTTATCTACCAATAAGTTCTCCTTTTATTTCTAATAGGACTTCATACATTTTTAGCAATTTTTTGTTCTTCATTTATATATAATTCCATTTCAAATCATTCTTACAATATTGATAACTATGACTTCTTTTGTCTGTTTTAAATCTTTCTAATAAATGTGAATAAGAACACCATTGGCAACTACGTCCCTCGGACCTAATTGTTTTGTTTTCGTTTTATATTCCCCTTTGCAAAATTCTACAATCTTGCAATAAATTAGCCATGTGCGTTTACCTATTTTTTGTTGTTATATTGTGAAAAGAACAATAGAGGGTGAGAGGGAGGGAGTAATGCATGTCGCAGATTCTCATTTATTATAAACTTAGATAGTATGAGATACTTTTAAGTGGGCAGGAGTTACATGGAATGGATCCCAATTTAGATTTAGATTTAGATTTATTATTAGAGTTGGAAGGGACCTTGTAGGTCATCTAGTCCAACCCCCTGCTGAAGCAGGAGTTCCTACACCATTTGAGACAGATGGCAGTCCAGTCTCTCCTTGAAGGTCGCAAGTGTTGGGGCTCTCACAACCTCTGCTGGCAAGCTGTTCCACTGGTTGATCGCTCTCACTGTCAGAAAGTTTCTCCTCACTTCCAGGTTGAATCTCTCCTTGGTCAGCTTCCATCCATTATTCCTTGTTTGTCTTTCTGGTGCCATAGAGAACAGCCTGACCCCCTCCTCTCTGTGGCATCCCCTCAAGTATTGGAACACTGCTATCATGTCACCCCTGGTCCTTCTCTTCGCTAGACTGGCCAAGCTCAGTTCCTGCAACCGTTCTTTGTATGTTTTATTTTCCAGACCCTTTATCATCCTGGTTGCTCTCCTTTGTACTTTCTCTAGAGTTTCAATGTCTTTTTTGTAATGTGGTGACCAAAACTGGATGCAGTACTCTAGGTGTGGTCTGACCAAGGCTTTATAGAGTGGTAGTAGTACCTCTCTGGTCCTTGATTGTATCCCTCTATTTATGCAGCTCAGGACTGTGTTGGCCTTTTTGGCTGCTGCTGCACACTGCTGGCTCATATTTAGTTGGCTGTCTACCAGTTAAACAACGGGATCCTAGATGATCAGAGTCCTTTGGAAGGAGGAGGGACAGAGAAGAAGACAGTCATGATGTCTGCAGCTGGTCCAATTAAAAACTACAAAAGAGATGGTTTGCATCGATAGTGGGTTCTAAAACCCTTTATTACCAGAATAGAACAGCACAGAAGCGTCCCAGGCAGATGGACGGAACCTCCCACCGCCGCTACCGGTTCTTAGAGCCAGGCCGAACTGGGAGCAACCCATCACTGGTTTGCATCCATCAAAGAAAGGGACTGAGTTACTTGGCATTAAATTCATAGATTTTTTTGGATAAACATTTAAACTGAACAGCGGGGACATAAAATTAATTGATACAGAACATTTCTGTCCCCAGCAATCTAAAATTAATAGGGTTATCAGTGCATGTAACATAGACGTTTGTGCGAGTAAGATTATCAACCTTGCTGTCAAGCAAAGCCAAGCATTTAATAGTGAGGGCATACCATGTGCACTAATCAAACAGGTGGCAAGAAAGTAGGGGCAGTCAGGCACAACACAGGTTATGTAGACAGTAAACACAGGGACAATCAAAATGGACTCAAATGTCTATACACCAATGCACAGAGTATGATGAATAAACAGGATGAATTAGAAATTCAATAAATGAGGGCAGATATAATATTGTTGCCATTATGGAAACTTGGTGAGATGAAACCCATAAATGGAATATACAGCTAGAGCAATGGTTCTCAACCTTCCTAATGCCGTGACCCGTGCCCCCACAGTGACCCACCCCAGCATGCGCAGAGGGTAAAAGAACCCAAATGGTGGCACCTGGGCAAAGTCTCCAGATCCGGGTGAGGTTCAGGGCGAAGGGGATGGCTCTCTCTGGGCAGCCGCCTGTCCCGGCCCTGCCGAAGTCACGCACTCCTTTCGCGACAGGGCTTGAAAAGCTCCCAGAGGCAACACGCGAAGCGAGTGGGGCTGGAAACCACGATGCCCATGCCAGGATCCCCCACCACCCAAAGGCAGGCAGAGGCGCTGCGGAAAGTCTGCCAGGGCCAGGGCTCCATCTGCGGCTCTTCTCTTTATTGGCTGAGGCGCCAGCCCTCCCCCTCATGTGCTGCGCTCTGGTGGGGTTGATACTCCAGAAAAGGTCCCCTGGTGGGGATAACCCCCTGCTCCTAGCATGGAGGCTGCACCCCCCTGTTTGTCTCCCAAAGCGCCTGCAACAAAAGGACCCATGCCTCTGCTCCAGTCCCCTCGAGCGGGAGACCTCGGGTGCTGCAGCCCCAAGGGTGCAGGGGGGGAGCAGGAGGGAGTCAAGCTCTGCAGGGTGGGTGCCAGACATGCATGGGAGGCAGAGAAAGGCTCTTCATCCACACCGTCTTCCCGCCGGTCAGAAGGGCTCTCCTGTGGGCCTGTCCCTCGGCCGGGGAGGTGGGGGGAATCAGCTCTCTGACCGGCAGACCTGGTGGCTGCCCTCCGCTCGAGACCGCGACTGGTGGCACTGGGTTTGGGTGGGGGAGGGGAGGCTCTGGCACCACCTCCTTCTCCAGTTCCCTCCGGCTTAGCTCCTCCTGCCCCCAGGTTGAGAACCGCTGAGCTAAAGGGATTTAAATTATTTAAAAGAAATAGACCAAATAAAAGAGGAGGTGGAGTTGCACTATATATAAGAAATAACTACATCTCTACAGAAATAGAGCACAACAATGATGAAAATTATCTTGAATGCATTTGGGTCAATATTAAAGGGGGGGAAATGACATTGCCATAGGTCTATACTATAGGCCACCCAACCAAACAGAGGAAATAGATGAACTTTTTGCTAGTCAGCTAACTAAGGTATGTAGGAAGCACATCACAATAGTAATGGGGGATTTTAACTACCCTGACATCAACTGGGAGACAAACTCTGCACCAAGTGGAAGATCCAATAGGTTCTTAACAGACCTAGCAGACAACTTTGTTTCCCAAAAAGTAGAGAAGGGAACAAGGGGATCAGCCATATTGGATTTAATTCTCACTAACAGAGATGAAATGATTGAAGGTGTTGAAGCTAAAGGAACCTTGGGGGCAAGTGATCATGCAATATTGGAATTCAACATTATGCAAGCACAACTAGTAGAACAAAGTCAAACTAAAGTCTTGGAGTTTAAGAGAGCCAATTTAGAGAGAGCTTGGGAAGGATTCCATGGATGAGAACCCTCAAGGGGAAAACAACTCAAGAAGCTTGGGAAATTTTGAAAAGTGAGATTATAAAAGCCCAGTCTAGCACAATACCAATGAAGAAGAAAAATAACAGCTCTCAAAAGAAACCAGCATGGCTGCATAAAGAACTCTCTGACAAATTGAAAGACAAAAAGGACAAGTATAAAAAGTGGAAAGAGGGACAAATAACTAAGGCAGAATATCAGCAAATAGCCCGAGCCTGTAAAGATGAAGTGAGGAAAGCTAAAGCTTACAATGAACAAAGGCTTGTGACAAAAGTTAAAAAAATGAGCAAAAAAACTTCTTCCAACATGTTAAAAACAAGAAAAAAGTCAAGGAAACAATTGGTCCATTGCTGGGAGAAAGTGGCAAGAAGGTGACAAGCAACAGGGAGAAAGCAGAACTACTTAACTCATTTTTTACATCTGTCTTTACACAAAAGGAAAAAACAGTCCAACCTATCAAAAACAGCACCACAAAAAACATATTAGGAACACAAGTTAAAATAGGAAAGAAATACCCTAGACGAGTTCAAATCACCAGGACCGGATGGATTACACCCCATGGTTCTGAAGGAATTGGCAAACGAGATCACAGAACCACTGAACTATATCTTTTAAAGATCCTGGAGCACCGCGGAACTGCCAGAGGACTGGAAAAGAACTGATGTAGTTCCCATCTTCAAAAAAGGGGGGGAAAGAGATTCAGAAAACTACAGACCTATCAGCCTGATCTGCATACCAGGGAAGATTCTGGAAAAGATAATCAAGCAATGAATTAATGAACACCTAGAAGCAAACAAAGTAATAACCAAAAGCCAACATTGGTTTGTAAAAAACAGATCATGCCAGACTAACCTTATTGCATTCTTTGACAAAGTGACAAAATTAGTGGAGCAGAGGAATGCTGTCGATATAATTTACTTGGACTTCAATAAAGCATTTGATAAAGTAGACCATAACCTACTACTTGATAAAATAGAAAAATGTAGGTTAGACAGCATTACCACCAGATGAATTTGTAACTGGCTGACCAACCACACTCAGCGTGTAGTCCTCAATGGAACCGCATCTACATGGAGGGAAGTATGCAGTGGGGTACCCCAAAGTTCTGTTTTAGGCCCAATACTCTTTAACATCTTCATCAATGATTTGGACGAGGGAATAGATGGGGAACTCATCAAATTTGCTAATGACACCAAGCTAGCAGGAATAGCCAACAGAAGATAGGCTTAAGCTACAGAAAGTTCTTGACAGACTTGAACACTGGGCGCTATCTAACAAAATGAAATTCAATGGTGGAAAAGGTAAGGTTCTACATTTAGGCAAGAAAAACAAAATGCACAAGTACAGTATATGTGGTACCTTGCTCAACAGTAGTAACTGTGAGAGGGATCTTGGAGTCCTAGTGGACAACCATTTAAATATGAGCCAGCAGTGTGCAGCAGCTGCCAAAAAAGCCAACACAGTTCTAGGTTGCATTAACAGAGGGATAGAATCAAGATCACGTGAAGTGTTAATATCACTTTAGAATAGAATAAAATAGAATTCTTTATTGGCCAAGTGTGATTGGACAAAACAAGGAATTTGTCTTTGGTGCATATGCATATAGCGTTGTTTTGAGGGTAGGAGTTGAAACAATTTATGTCCAGGATGCGAGGGGTCAGTAAATATTTTCACGGCCCTGTTTTTGACTCGTGCAGTATACAGGTCCTCAATGGAAGGCAGGTTGGCAGTAATTGTTTTTTTCTGCAGTATGAAGTATAAACATGATTGTGAATACATAAGATGTATAAGCATGGTTATGAGTACATGCAGTTCTGATTATCCTCTGAAGTCTGTGACTGTCTTGTTGGGTTGCAGAACCAAACCAGAGAGTTATAGAGGTGCAGATGACAGACTCAATAATTCCTTTGTAGAACTGTATCAGCAGCTCTTTGGGCAGTTTGAGCTTCCTGAGTTGGCGCAGAAAGAACATTCTTTGTTGTGCTTTTTTGATGATGTTTTTGATGTTAGGTGACCATTTTAGGTCTTGAGATATGAACCTAGAAATTTGAAGGTCTCTACTGTAGATACTTTGTTGTCTAGTATTGTAAGAGATGGTAGAACAGAAGGGTTTCTCCTAAAGTCTACCACCATTTCTACTGTTTTGAGTGTGTTCAGTTCCAGATTGTTCCGGTCCCACCACAAAGCTAGTTGTTCAACCTCCCGTCTGTATGCGGTTTCATCGTTGTCTCGAATGAGACCAATCACTGTTGTATCATCTGCAAACTTCAGTAGTTTAACAGATGGATCATTTGAGATGCAGTTTATCGTTTTTAATGCCTTGGTAAGGCCACACTTGGAATACTGCATTCAGTTTTGGTCACCACGATCTAAAAAGGATGTTGAGACTCTAGAAAGAGTGCAGAGAAGAGCAACAAAGATGATTAGGGGACTGGAGGCTAAAACATATGAAGAACGGTTGCAGGAACTCAGTATGTCCAGTTTAATGAAAAGGAAGGACTAGGGGAGACATGATAGCAGTGTTCCAATATCTCAGGGGTTGCCACAAAGAAGAGGGAGTCAAACTATTCTCCAAAGCACCTGAGGGTAGAACAAGAAGCAATGGGTGGAAACTAATCAAGGAGAGACTCAACTTAGAACTAAGGAGAAATTTCCTGACAGTTAGAACAATGAATCCGTGGAACAGCCTGCCTCCAGAAGTTGTGAATGCTCCAACACTGGAAGTTTTAAAGATGTTGGACAACCATTTGTCTGAAGTGGTGTAGGGTTTCCTGCCTAAGCAGGGGGTTGGACTAGAAGACCTCTAAGGTCCCTTCCAACTCTGTTATTCTATTCTATTCTATTCTATTCTATTCTATTCTATTCTATTCTATTCTATTCTATTCTATTCTATTCTATTCTATTCTATTCTATTCTATTCTATTCTATTCTATTCTAAAGATTTGGAGAGGCGAAGGCCTAGTTTCACCGGAATGGAAATCCAACAGCTTTGCCTGGACAGAGTTCTCTTTACATCTCTATGTTTAGGAGATGACTAGGCAGCAGAGGTCCATCTTCATTTTTGTCAGCCAAAGCTGACCTCAGGATATGTCCTCCCTTCCCATGATGTCAGAATCTCCCAGCAGGTGCCCTGGTGATTGTGAACCTCCAGCTAAAGCCGCAGGGCAGCCAATCAGCAAGGCCATCTAGAAGCAACAAGATGGGAACTCAAGGAAAGTGAGCCAGGCATCTGGAGGCAGCAAGAGGCCATGATGGGAGGCAGAGGGGAATTGATGGGCCAGATTCACCTGTAAAGATGCAAAACGAATATGTTTGGATGGCAGCCTGCATCTCTTATCAGGTACCACCAGAAGGAAGAACAGTAGATGGCCATAGAATTTCCAGCAGGTTATCCCTTCTTAAGATTTACTCAGGTGTTCCCAGAATATTTCAATTTCCTATTTTCAGGGCTTAAGCTAGTTCCTTCTTGCCCAGTCATCCCTCAACAATTTTATTCTTAGCTAAGGAAAAAAAGAAATTTTTAAGAAGTACTCTAACTCAACAGTCCCAAGTGTAAAGACACTTCTGAGTTTGAGCCTTCCAGACAGACTTTTCTCTGAAGATTGGGGAGTAACTTTAGCCCAAAATCTCCTAAAGAAAGCTATTGGTTGTTGCTCAGCAACTCATAAAAATCTGTGCTGGCTGCTGCATCTTGGATCTTACTTAAAAGACAGTAGATTGGATTTCTTCTTTGATAAGGTTTTCTGAGCAGTTTCCCCTCTTCTTTAAGCTATGGCACCCAAGAAAAAGACTGTCTCGAAGATAAATCCTGGACCTCTAGAAGGACCTCTTCCATCATTACTGTTAGGTCTCTGACCATAACTAATATTGGATAGAACAATATATGTCTAGCTTTTAACAGCTATAAGTCTGTTTAGCTTAGGTGTTGCAGACTGCCACAAGAGGGAGCTAGAGTTCACAGCTTATTTCTATGGGAGTCCCTCTCTGTTTGTCTTTGGTCTCTACTACTTAGTGTGTTCTCTGCTACTCATTAGAGCAAGGCCTAGAGTATGTATGCTCTGCATTTCTCTCTGTGTTGTAGTTATGTATTATAGCTAAAATGTATTTGTACTGGATAATACTTGGATTGTTATTATGACTATTAAGTGTATGACTTTGGACTGTTTATAGGAAAATGCTATTTCTTAAAGTAAATTTTAATTCAAGTTAGTGTATCTGTGTGTGGCTGAGTACTTATTCACAACTGATCTCAATATAAACGTTTCTGTATGCACAACCTTGGTAACACAAGGAATACTCTGCTTATACATTAACAATTACCACCACCATCTCCACCACTGCCACTACCAACACCTTCTACTGCTGCTACTACTACCAAAGGTTGTCGTGATTGTTATTCTATTATGTCAAAGATGTCCTGGCCATTTCTAGTGATGCTTGCAGTCATCTCTTTTACTTCCTTGGTGACAGTTGGCTACCTCTGTAAGTTCAGCTCACTTTTACTTCCCTAAAGTGGGTTTTCAACATTCTGACACTCTTTCAGAAAACACTGAAGACATGGTTCTGTCAGCGGGTCTTGGGGAACCCAGAGTGGGATGGAGCCCATTAAATGATTTGTATGAAAGTGTGTTGTCGCCGGGATGGGGGTTATAGGGTCTCCTGCTTGAGCGGGAGGTTGGACTAGATGACCTACAAGGTCCCTTCCAACTCTGTTAATCTGTTATTATTTTACTAATTTATTATTGTATTATTATTCTTTGTATTTCTTTTATATGGTTTTTATATCTGTGTAAGCCACCTTGAGTTGCCATGTGCGAGTAGGCATTTTTCGGAGTATAAGACGCACCTTTTTACCCCCCAAAAGAGGGTGAAAATTTGGGTGTGTCTTATACACCGAATGTAGCCCCAGCCACCCAGCCACCCCCACCCTTTGGCCTCTCTTCCAGCAATTTACCTGTTTGCAGCAAACAGGGAAGAGCCTGTAAAGCCAAGCAAGTCATTAGCAGCTTCCCGACCTACAGCTGATGAAACTGAAACTGAAACTGCAAAGAGGCAAATAGCTGGGAGAGACATGCAGATTTTTATTTTCTGCTGAACTGGATGCAAGGATGCAAGGGGGTAAGTGAATAACTATAAATGTCTGTAGAATGTTCAAATTATTAGACTTATTTTTTAAAGATTGCTTTATTATTGTTCTAGAGCCAGGGATCTCCAACCTTGGCAACTTTAAGACTTGTGGACTTCAACTCCCAGAATTCCACAGCTAGCTTTGTTAGCTTTGCTGGCTGTGGAATTCTGGGAGTTGAAGTCCACAAAAGTTGCCAAGGTTGGAGACCCCTGTTTCTAGACAACTTAACAAAATAAAGAAGCTTTTTAAAATAAATGCTTGCTCCGAAGAGGCCCAGTGCTATTGTATCTTCTTTTAAATAATAGAGAATAATGTATACTTCCAGAAATTTTAATTAATTTTAACAGCTCTGTAGAAGTATAGTCTGAAATGTAACAGTGTCCTGTTTAGTATTAGAATTAAATCCTGACTTACCTTGGAGTAGATCTATTTAAATAATTGGGAGGAGTTAGTGTGACTACATTTAAGAAAACTTTCTGGCATAATGTACATTTCTCCAATTCTTTGCTATTTCTATGGGTCAGGCACACATGCACAGAAATACACAGCAAACAGTGTATATCATCTGTGCTGTTTGCTGTTTGGCAAATTGCTTGGAGGCAGAGGCCTTTTTCCCTTGTTTTCCTCCCCCAAAACTAAGGTGCGACTTATACTCTGAATAATACGGTATATCCCATTTTTGTTACTTTGCTCCTTAACGTTTATCTCTAGAGTTGCATTTTTAGCTATTATGGCAGGGTCATCAGTGTAGGTCAGGGCAGTGTCCATGGAAGGGGTGAGCGAAGCACATTGGGCGTGTATACCAAATGCACAAATTCCCAGTCAGTTCCCAGTGTGAAAGTCATCCTCGCAGGCGCCAATATTGGTGGGGAGTGACAAAGTGAGATGCTGGAGGCAAAAGATCTCTTCAGTGATAATGGCAAAGGCACCAATTTATCCTGTGTGGGGAAAGGCAAGGTGAACTATTCCTGCATTTTTACCCAAAAACCATCACCTTATGTATAGAAAATAAAAATGATACTTCCACCAAATAAATAGTTACATTCATAGGCAGAGACAAAGGGAAATAATCATAGTTCCAGAGGGAGCAAGATCAATTGTTTTAAATGTTCTAAGTCTTGCTTTATATTGTTGATTGATTTGATTTGCAGGCCATTCATTTCACCTTCCAGTGATTCTGATGGTTTATGAATGGAATGATTTATAATTGCTTACTTGATTATTTCACTGTATGCCACCCAGAGTCATGTACATTGAAAGTCCTTGACTTCAAGGATTGACATCAACACTGTTTCCATTCCCAGTTTCTTCCCTTTCTGTCAGAGAGAGAAAATGTCTGAGGCTGAGAAAGGCATCCAGTCTGGAATCGTTACATGGCACAAGAGAGCAGGATCTGATTGTCCTTGAATGGCACTGAACCTGGTCTAGGTGCAGATTATGAGTCTAGGAAGATTAATGTTAGGCAGGAACATCCAGATCCACCAGTGAAGAGTTTGACTAACAACTTATGCTCATGCCTATTACATGGGAATCTTCTCAGACGCATAGTCTGCACCTGAATCAGACTAGATCAGGTTAAGCGCCATTCAAGGGGACTTGGGCCCTGCCAGTGATGGGTTCTAAATCCCATCACTACCGGTACGCAAGTGCACTCACGTGTGACGCTTCTGCACATGAGCAGAAGCATCTGGGGAAGGTAGGCGGAGCCTCCCACTGCTGCTGCTATTGGTTCATAGAACTGTACCATACCAGTAGCAACCCACTGCTGGGCCCTGCCCTCTTGTGCCCACATAGGGATTCCAAACTAATTCCTTGCTTGACTCCTCCCGTACACATCGCCAGTCTCTGAGTCTTTCTGTTCTGCCCCAGCACCGAGTCCCAATAATTACGCAACATACAACCATTCAAACATAGTTTGTTTTAGTCAGTAAAGCAACATCTCATTAAACACGAACACCAAACAAGATAGGCAGAAGTCCAAGAGATAATTGCAAGTCTTACTGTTCTTGGAACAAGTCCCAAAACCAGCAGATGCCAAACACAAGACTTCTTCTGGAATTGCAAAGTGGAAAGGCCAGTCCATATTCAGAAGCCACGTTTGCCAGAAACAAGAACCGGAAACTGGGGTGCAAACTGGCCATACTGAAGGACTGGATTCAGAAACCACAAGGCCAGAAACAAGATCTGGGCTGGACTGCAAACTGGAACTGCATAAGCCATGATTCAGGAATGACGATGCAAACTGAAAACTGGAGTCATGATGCAAGATTCAAGAGTCATGATACAAACTGGAAACTGGAGTCAAGATGCAAGATTCAAGAGTCATGATACAAACTGGAAACTGGAGTCAAGATGCAAGATTCAAGAGTCATGATACGAACTGGAAACTGGAGTCAAGATGCAAGATTCAAACTATGATTCAGACGGATTTTTCCCAAGTTGTTCTCTGCAGCTTCCCAGCTGCATCAACTCTTCTTAAATAGACTTAAAGGCATGGTGGCCAATTAGCCCCCTGGGAGTTGGGCGGCATATAAATCAATTTAAATAAATAAATAAATAAATAAATAAATAAATAAATAAATAAATAAATAAATAAATAAATAAATAAATAAATAAATAAATAAATAAATAAATAAATAAATAAATAAATAAATAAATAAATAAATAAATAAATAAATAAATAAATAAGTAAGTAAGTAAGTAAGTAAATAAGTAAATAAGTAAATAAGTAAATAAGTAAATAAGTAAATAAGTAAATAAATAAATAGCCCCAGGTCTTACTCCCGAGTAGACCTCTTCTGGAGTAGACCTTTCTGCCTCTTGGCAGCCCGGCATGCTCTGGCATTCAGGAGATTGATTACCTCTTTTAAAGGTCCATACCTAGTTTCCAGTTAAAGAAGGTCAAGCCGTGAGGTTCTGCTGCTAGAGCTGCTGGGAAATCAACTGTCAGTTGGACCTCAAAGTCTTTAGTCAAAGGCAGCTTTGCATACTTAAAAGATTTGTGCCTTTCTGTGCTTAGGCAGGTGTGCTGTGGGGTGGGGAGCATGCTTTTAAGAGAAAACTTCAAGAAGAATAAAATAGGGTACCTGACTACCTTAACATGTATCTTTTTAAAAAAAAATATTTCTAGATATTAACCTAGAGGCAGAAAATGTGAATTCTCTAGAGAGACCAATGAAAAAACTGAAGACCTCACTGTTTTCTGGGATCAAAGATATTAAGCTCAATTATAAAAATTGTAAGTGTAAGAAATAGAGCGATATACTCCAGATTTGGTTTAGGAATAAACCCAGAGCGAAGTGATTCTTCCAGACTGAAGAATCAAGAGACCTGTCAAAAGACCTCGTAATCTAAATATTTTCCCCAAGCCTTTTCAAAGATATCACCAAAAGATAAGCACTGAAGTGACAGAAATGAAAATTTCATGATGATTAGGGTTGTTGCAGGGAAAATACAGAGAAGGAAACATTATATACACAACCTTGAATTACAAAAACAAAGTAGAATATACATCTTTAAAAAATAGACTGGACTGTCATTTGTCCAGAATGATATAGGACAGTGATGGCAAACCTTTTTTTGCTCGGGTGCCAAAAGGGCGCGTGCCCACACCCATAATGCAATGTCCTCCCCCATGCATGTGTGTACAACCTCCCCGCGCTGCCCCCCTGCATGCCCGCAGACCTCACTGGGGCCTCCAGACTTTCGGTAGGCCCATTGGGCTGTTTTTCGCCCTCCCCAGGCTTCAGGAAAGCCTGGGGACGGTGAAAATGGCCTCTCCCCACCCTCCAGAACACCAAAAATCAGCTGGAGCTGACATAGGGTGTCTTCAGATATGGCTCTGTGTGCCACCTGTGCCATGTGTGTCATAGGTTCACCATCACAGATATAGGATATCCTGCTTCGGCAGGGGGTTAGACTAGAACACCTCCAAGGTCCCTTCCAACTTTGCTATTCTGTTATTCGGTCATTCTGTCTACTCAATAAAAGGGCCTGTAGAATCTTGGTTTTTTGATATTTTCAAAGAGTATTTTAAATACCTGGAGGCAAATCACACCTGTTTCTCTTAATCTCATCCATCTTTGGAGGATTGTGACTTCTGAGCATGATGCTTGTAAGTGTGGCATCAAGTTGAACCATTCATGAGTAGTCAGAATAACTACTCTTACATTATCTCACCTATTTTAATTTATTATTAGAGTTGGAAGGGACCTTGTAGGTCATGTAGTCCAACCCCCTGCTCAAGCAGGAGTTCCTACACCATTTGAGACAGATGGCAGTCCAGTCTCTCCTTGAAGGTCGCAAGTGTTGGGGCTCTCACAACCTCTGCTGGCAAGCTGTTCCACTGATTGATCACTCTCACCGTCAGAAAGTTTCCCCTCACTTCCAGGTTGAATCTCTCCTTGGTCAGCTTCCATCCGTTATTCCTTGTTTGGCTTTCTGGTGCCATAGAGAACAGCCTGACCCCCTCCTCTCTGTGGCATCCCCTCAAGTATTGGACCATGTCACCCCTGGTCCTTCTCTTCGCCAGACTGGCCAAGCTCAGTTCCTGCAACCGCTCTTGATGACCGACAATATCACCGCAAAAGCCCATGTAAACCGTCAGGGGGGCACGGTTTCCCAAAGTCTAATGTCACATATCGCAGCCAATTAGGACTGAGCCTGGAAACATATAAAAGCTGCCCTTCCAAGGTACACCCCCTCTTGAGACGAAGGACAGGCCAGACTCCCGGTGCTCCCCAACCGAAAAAACCAATTAATTCTCACTAAACACGGGTGGGACTTGGAGGCTAGCTCCACCCTACGAGAAGGGGCGTTCAGGAGAAGACAACGTCCTTTCTCCATAGTGGGTGGAGCTAGCCTCCAAGATTGGGACATGCCAAAGCCTAACGTTCCTAGGGAGGGCTCAAAGACCCTTGGTCCAGCACCCTTGGTGTTAATGTCGACTGTATAATGCGTCGACCAAAATCTGCGTCCGCAGCCGCGAAAGCGTCCACCCTGTAATGCCTGATGAAAGGCAACGGTGAAGACCAGGTTGCCACCATGCAGACCTCCTCGATGGAGGCTCTCGCAGTCCATGCAGCTATGGTAGCCGCGCTCCGCGTTGAATGGGCCGTCAGGTGGTTTGGACGCGGCAGATCCTGTTGGTTGTAAACTGCGGCGATCACCGTGCGAATCCAACGACCGATCATTGACGACGAGGCTTTCCGTCCCATCGATGTATCTGATGTTGGAGTGCGGTCCTGCAGCGCCCGAAGCCATTGAATAGATGTGCGACAGAAAAATGAGGTCGTGGAGGAAGCCTTGATGGCCCAAGCCGCCGACTGATGCGTGCGTTGAAGGGCCTGTTCCGTGCGCCGATCCTCTGAGCGCAATAACTCCTCCGAGTCACCCGGCATTTGCGCGGTGGTATACAGCGCCTTGATGGGGGCATCCACTGGTGGCAGTGGGAGATGTTGGGCTAATCCCTGGGCCACATTAAGAAAGGAAGAAAGTGCTCTGGCTGGTGCTCGGCTTACCTTCCTGGCAAGGCTCGGAAATCGCCTGGCATGCCCATCCGCTGGCTCTCCACTTTCTGCCTGCCCTGCCAAGCCCCCGCCAGCCCGGAGCCTGGTGGACCCTGAGGCCGGTGGAGCTCCATAGTTGCACGCCCTGATGCTTCCCGGCCTACAAAGGTCCCTGAGCTGAAGCCAGGAAGGCAAGAGAGGCGATGGTGGTGGCAACTGCGCTCCGGCAGCGTCACATCCCCTGTCATGTGCCATCCAGGAGCGCTGTCTCGCGGCTGGAGGGGGCTTTGGCGGGGCAGGCAGAAAGTGGAGAGCTGGCGGTTGGGCGTGCCGGGCGGTCTCTGAGCCTCACCAGGAAGGTAAGCCGAGTGCCGGCCAGGCCCAAACGCTTCTGCCCGCCCGTTGCTCTGGCTGTCTCCTGGGAAGCTCGCAGGAAGTGGCAGTGGGTGGAGCTGGGCAGGGCGGAGCCACTGGTGCAGCAGTGCCTGGCGAGGAAGGCTGGGCAGGGAGGCGCAACCGATTGTCTTGTTGTCCCATGGGGTGGATGGGCTGGAAGAGTGTGGTTGAGCGGGGCCAGGGCGGTGCAGCCTATTGTGCCTTCTCTTGCCCTGCTCTCCATCCCAGAGGGCCATGCATTCCCCCCACCAATCCTCCGTAAAACCGCCTGCCCCGTTTCTGCAAAGGCAGAGTCCTGCAGGGCGATCTAAAGAGGGGAGGGGGGTGCTGTAGAAAAGGCCACCTTCCACCCATATCTCCTGGGACTTGGGGCTCTGAAGCAGCCCACTGGCTTCCAACCTGGTGCCACAGGCCAAGTTCCCAGAATGGTGCCGGCAGTCGGCTGGGCCGATTTGCAAAGAGAGCAGTCAGGTGGCCAGGTGAGAAGCCAGTGGGCTGCTTCGGAGAAATGCAAAATGAGATGCAAGAAGTTAAAGAAGAGAAAGGGATAAGTAGGAATCAATTAGATAACTCCTCAAAAGCTTACAATAGAACAGAGAGAAAAGAGAAAAACTTTCCAAAAAAATGAAAGATTTAAAGAAAAAAGAAAAAGAAACATTACTTTTAAAAAAGAAGGAAGTTTTGTTGAAGAGTGTTCAAACAGGACAGCAGAAAGAAATAAAGGATATTCAGAAGGGAATGTTGAGTAGGTGCAAAAATATCAAAAAGAGTTATAGGACTCCAAGAGAGAGAGATTAAAAAGCTGACTAAAAAGTCAATAAATGATGGGATTTTAAAATGATTAAGAGATGATGGATAATAAAAAATATAAGAAATATAAATATAAGAAAATATTTTAATAAAATGGAAAATTACTGAGAAAATTTATATATATATGTGTGTGTGTGTGTGTGTGTATGTATATGTATATGTATATGTATATGTATATGTATATGTATATGTATATGCATATGTATATGTATATAAGTTAAGATTAGTATATGGAAATTTAGGATTAGGAAATTCAGTGGTATTATTAATACTTACAGTGTGTTGAAGTATATTGTGAATTTTAAGGACTGATAATTGTGGGGACTTTGAGTATAATCCCGGGATTCGTTAAATATTGTTAATATTTGGCATTATTAATAATCCTACACATTCGGAATATGGAAGTTAATAATAGCATTTAGTAGGGGAACAAATACATGGCATAAAGAAATGCTATTTATGTTTAAATGAATTAATGGGGAAATGATAAAAGATTATGAAAAGAGAAAACATCATTGAAGTTGGAAGATTCGGACTACACATACTGACTTGTACTATTATTGTCAACATTGTTTAAAAAAGACTTGACCCAGTCAATGTACTGTCCCCAAAATATGTATGCTTATATGGAAAAAAAACCTTGTTTAAAAAAAGCATTCGTAGGGGTCAGTTGCAGTATCTAGTGCACTGGAGGGGATACTCTCTTGCTGAAGCCACTTGGGTGAAGAGTAGGAAGGTGGAAGCAGATTGACTAGTGAAGCAATTCCATGATAAGCAACCCCAAAAGCACAAGGGTCCTCCTGGGGGAGGGAGAGGAGATTAGGAGTGCTCAACTAACCTCACTGTGCTCTGTCTCTCTTTTGCAGGAGGGTTCCTTCAACTGAGGGGGGGGGGGGAAGCAGTGGTGAAATCCTCCCGGTTCGGCCCGATTCAGGCGGGTAGCGGTGGCGGCGGCTGGTTCGGAGAACTGGCAGCGATGCCAGCGTGAGGCTATGCCCACCCATCCCAACGTCATCACTTCCTGGTTTTTTTTTTTTTTTTTACTTTTTAAAGCCCTTTTCCCGTGCCAGTTCGCCTGAAAGAGAGAGAGGGGAGGGGGGAGGGAGGGAAGGGAGAAAGAAAGAAAGAAAGAAAGAAAGAAAGAGGGAGGGAGGGAGGTGTTAGAATGAAAAAATCAGGACTCACTTTTCAGCAGGGAGATTGCTTGGCAAAGAAGAAAAACAAATGCTGTCACTTTAAATCAGGAGTCTCCAAACTTAGCAGCATGGCTGGCTGAGGAATTCTGGGAGTTGAAGTCCACAAGTCTTAATGTTGCAAATTTTGGAGACCCCTGCTTTAAATTGAAAAACCTTCGGAAGCTGCTCAGAAGGAAGTTTTTAATTGCAGAGGCGAAGTGACATTCAGTTCGTTTCTGGGTCAGCTGAACAACAAACTGGATAAAAGGAAGGATTCTTATATGGTTTTATGTTTTTGAAGTTTTGGGGTTTGTGCAATATGGGCTTTGTGTTTCTAAAAGAGTTTGGGTGATTCCCATTGTGCCTAAATGACTTTTGTCCTGTGTCGGGTCTTGAGGGTAGGGCTGCTTATTCTGATTCTACTTCTCCGTTTTGTTAGCTGCCAAATCTTGCCATGGGGAAATTTCAAAATATCCCATCTTGAATGGGTTTTCTAGGGATCTGTTTGCCTCCTTGTGTGAATGGAACCAAACGTCAGGCTTTCACTCTCTATACCGTCATTTTCTCATTATCTCTATTGGGCGAGAATGTGGAATGAGCTTCAGGCAGGTTTCTTTGTTAGCAGCTTGATTTTTCCTTGTTTTTCTGGGAACCTTTTCTTATGAGTAACATTTTATTTGGGGAGAGAGAGAGAGAGAGAGAGAGAGAGAGAGAGAGAGAGAGAGAGAGAGAGAGAGAGAGAGAGAGAGAGAGAGAGAGAGAGAGAGAGAGACCCCTCAGAGGTCATCTAGTCTATCCCCCTGCTCCCTGGAAAAATGGACTGGTGTAGAGTTTCCTGATTGAGAAGGGGATTGGACTAGGAGATCTCCAAAGTCCCTTCCAACTCTGAATACCAAGCCCAAGAAGCAGCCCACAAAAGAACGACCTTGGTTTGGACCTCACTCCCTATCCACACCACTTGGACCAGTGATCTTGGCGAGAATTGCTGACCCAATACAATTCTCCATCATCCAACCCCCAACCCCAGAGCTGGCCTGAAAGGATACTGACTTGATGGTACCAAAAGTCACCAAAAGGTCAAAGAGAGGCAGAATCCTGTTCTCACCAGATTTCATCCACTAAAATCAGTGACTCTGGGCAGCTTTCAAACAATAAAGTTTGCCCAGCAAGAACTAAATAAAATGAATACAGAAAAGACAGGTTCTTTTTTATTCTTTTTTACTTGCCCCTTAATTTGTTAAATAGACAGTGTATTTCGTCTCTGAAGGCAGGATGGAAAAGGTGTTTGGAAGCTGATGTCAAAGGCCAGAGTTCTTTCATGCCTCCACACTGGCTGACTGGGACAACTGTTTTTCAGAGGCAGCTTCACCGATTGGCTTTTTTTTCTCACTGAGTTCATCAAATACTATTTTGGGAAAGTTTCAGCAAAGAATTAGGTTATCCATTTGGTCTCAGGTTTCTTCTTGCAAATGCTTCTTCCCTGAACGTAACAGGGCACACTAACCCAACACTTTAACTGAGAAGAACAGCCACTAAGTAGTCTTGCACATTGGTCGCGTCCTGGATTCCCAGACGCCCAGTAACTGAAAAAAAGAAACAACAGTCATCAGTCCTCCAGACAAAATGAGCATCAGTTATAGACTTTGGAGCAGGAAATAAATGTTCAGTCCATTCACCTTCTTCCCTCACTTCAATGGGAGTTTATAACAACTCCAAATGTTGGTTTCTAGTTGATGTGGTGGAGAAATAGGGGTGGGGTTCACTAAAATGTTGGTGACACATCTCCCCCGCCATTCTTTTGAACAGGCCATGGCAAAAGATTACGTATCTCTAGGCAGCTGTTGTTGTTTTTTAAATGGACCATAGCATCCTTCTTGGTTGCTTCAGGATTTGAGGGTTGGGGAGAATTCTGGAGTGTTTCTATTCCCCTCTTCGTTGGGGATTTCAGTTGGGGGTGGTAGGGGGAGGAGAAGTCAGGATGATGGGTACTCATTTGGGGGCACTGTAGAGTTTGGCGCTTTCCTCATTATCTCCCTGCAAGAAAGCATTGGGGAAGGTCCTCCATCAGTTTAGGGCTCAGTGTCATCCCAATGTGTGTTTGAATATGCACCTGCAGGACTGTGTGTGTGTGTGTGGGGGGGGGGTTGGTCATGGGAGATTTGGCCATACAGAGTTTTCCCAGGAAGAGGCCCGTATTAAGAGGCTGCGCAGTCCTGGATGAAGAAGAGGGAACGAGGTTCAGGGTAGCCACACCTTAGAAGCTCTGATATGATATTTAGTAGGTTACAAGGTTATAGCTTTAGCTTGGCAAGATTCTGTCCGTTGGGTGCAAACAGATAAAGAGTTGAACTCCATTTGTTGTGACATCTCTAGGGCCAACACAATGCTAAAGATAAGCAAACTTTACATCTCCATCCCAAGCCAAGGGGATCACGCTGTGGAAGTCTCGTGCCTGGAGACTGATGGGATAAACATATGGAGGGTGAACCCAAGCAAGATGGCTTCCTTCATTTGAGGTGGCCAACCAGGTCCGGAGCTGTCTTCTGAGTGGGAGACAACAGTACCTAGCGAGCATGTCCATTCCTTGGGTGCTCCTGGACTTGTGGTTATTGCTGGATGGAGTGCATACTACTTATGGAGGACAAACACTTGGGAACAGAAACTTAGGGCCACACCATAACATACCACAAATGTGCTCTATGCAAGGATGCCTTAGGAAAACCCTTGAAAGCCACTATGCAAACCATAGAGGTCTATTCAAAATGAATGTTCCAACACTGGAACTTTTTAAGAAGAGATTGGACAACCATTTGTCTGAAATGGTATAGGGTTTCCTGCCTGAGCAGGGGGTTGGACTAGAAGACCTCCAAGGTCCCTTCCAACTCTGCTATTCTGTTAAGTAGGTGATAACTGCCATAAACATGTTATGTCAATCCCTAAGATGCTGCACTGGATGCCAATATGCTTCTGAATGTAGCAAAGCAGCAAAATGCACTGAGCATATTTCCAAAGGAAAGATCCATTTTAGGGCAAGCAATCAAGAGAGAGCAGCAATTACAAGGGTGAGTCAAAACGTAATTCTATTTTCTTTAGGACAGGTATAATTACCAACACAGGAACATGCAGCATACATCAAAATGAAGCTGGTCCTCTGTAGATCACATCCCTACTTCTCAGCATAGTCACGATTTCTCTCAATAGCAATGTTCCACCTTCGAATGAGAGCATGTATCCCTGCCTCGGAAAATTTTGTTGACTGTTCTTTGAGCCACTTCTTCACTGCAGTTTTCACTTCCTCATCACTGGAATAATAATCCTCCATACTCACCAGATTTAGCGCCTTCAGACTATCATCTCTTCGGCCCCATGAAAGAGGGTTTGAGAGGCAAACATTATTCCAGTGACGAGGAAGTGAAAACTGCAGTGAAGAAGTGGCTCAAAGACCAGTAATGATGGAAACATGGGAGAAGATATGGGTAAGAAATGTAAAATTCACGCAAGCCCAAAACCTGAGAGAGAATTTTTACAAGATGTTTTATAGGTGGCATTTAGATCCTAAAAAATTAGCTTGTATGTATCCGAACTTACAATCTAAATGCTGGAGATGTGATTGTGTTGATGCTACATATTATCATATATGGTGGACTTGTAAAAAGGTCAAAGCATTTTGGATAAGAATATGCCGGATTATGCAAAATATTCTTAAAAAGAAGATAAAGTTTACTCCTCAGTTATTCCTGTTAGGTATAATCACAGATTCTATAGCTATAGAGTCTAATCTGATTCTGAACTTAACAACGGCAGCAAGACTGTTGGAGGCGCAGTATTGGAAGAAGGAAGAATTGCCTACTATTCAAGAATGGACTTTAAGAGTAACAAACCTAGCAGAGATGGCTAAAATATCAGCATATCTTAAGGATCATTCAGATGAGAAATACAAGCTGGAATGGAGAAGATGGATTGACTACATTCAAAATAAATATGGGACTAAGAAATTCCAGATAGTTTATGAATGAATGAGCAAGAAATGTTACAACTTATCTAAATTTACTTTTACATAAGGGGCGTTGAAGTACAAGAGAGGGATGAAGTTAAAGTTAGTTAGTTTGTTTTAGTATATGGTTGCTAAATGTTTATACCCAGTATTTGCTCTGGGAAGTTGTAGGGGGGAGGGGATGTGGGGTTGAGGGGGAGGGAAATATAAATAAAATAAAAATATATTATATATATATAAAAGAAGTGGCTCAAAGAACAGTCAACAAAATTTTACGAGACAGGGATACATGCTCTCATTCGAAGGTGGAACATTGCTATTGAGAGAAACTGTGACTATGCTGAGAAGTAGGGATGTGATCCACAGAGGACCAGCTTCATTTTGGTGTATTCTACATGTTCCTTTGTTGGTAATTATACCTGTCCTAAAGAAAATGGAATTACTTTTTGACTCACCTTTGTATATGCTAGAGGAGCACAGAAAGGAGAAGGATCTGGAATGCAATGTTTTACAGTCAGAATTTCTAGCCTTGCCTAATTACTGGGATTTAACAGTAACAGAGTTGGAAGGGACCTTGGAGGTCATCTAGTCCAACCCCCTGCTCACGCAAGAGACCTATACTAGGGATTCGAACCGCCGAACTGCCGACCTTTCTGATCAGCAAGCTCGGTGTCTTAGCCACTGAACCACCTAGCCAGGCTGTCCCCACCTGCCCTCTCGGCTCCTCGGCTTCTTCAGCCTCCCCCCAAGGTCAGCCTGGGTTGTTAAGTGGTCACTAGGTGAAACTGAAACTGTGCTTATCACCTTATTTCGGCTTTCCTTTGCTTTACAGGCCAGGGAAGGTAAATAGCTGTGAGGACTGGTCACTTTGTCATTATTATTATTTTTGAATAACTTTTTATTTATTTTCTCCACATTTATCATATTTGCATCTGCACATATACCTCCAGAACATCAATAAAATACATTTTCATCAAAAAAATCAATAATCTATTTTTACTCCTAATTTTAGTATTATTAATCTGTCTGTTTTTGCCTTTTTTTCCTCACTCCCCTCTTTCTCTCCACCTCTCCTACCTACCTTCTTGTACCTTCTCTCCCCTTTCCTACTTCCCTCTCCTCCTTCCTCCTTTCTCCCCCTCTCTTTCTTCTTCTCTCCCTCTTTCTCTTCTTCCTTTTTACTTCCTCTTTCTCTTTCTAACCCCTTCCTTGAGTGAATTAAAGCTAATACATTTTTCATATAACAGACTAATAACATATCTCATATTCCTCTAGGTTTGTCAGCTTTTATTTTTGTGCTTCTTGTCTCTTATCCTCATATCTATACTATTGAATCTTTTAGGTATATGTTATTTATCTTGTACTACCTCCAACCTAGTTTTGTCTCCTGGGAGTACCACCAATTAATTTTCAATTTTATTCTCAAATTCATCGCTACCGCTTAACTTCCAAAATATTAATGTCTCTCATGCCTCTTAATTCTGAGCCATGTTGCTTCCTTCCCTCACTTGATATCTTTGTTCATCATTCACTCCCGCACAATTCTAACATTTGCCCCAAATTCCTGATTTTTAGTCAATAGCCTTTATCTTTACTCTCTCATCTGTTAATTGAGAACTAAATTCCCCATAATGAAAGTATCCAACTCAATTACTTAATTTCAGATAAAAACCTTATAGTGGTATTAATTATTTGATATTATTTATTTATTTTTATTTATTTATTTATTTTGTCAAGTACGTGTTAGTAATATACATAGATGTAACATTGTTGATGTACATAAGATGGGTACTGATAAGAGGGAACATTGGGACAGGGACAGTTGGCACGCTGGTGCACTTATGCACGCCCCTTACTGATCTCTTAGGAATCAGGTGAGGTCAACAGTGGACAGTCTTAGGGTAACATTTTGGGGGTTTGGTGACGAAACCACAGAGTCAGGTAGTGAATTCCAGGAATTTACCACTCTGTTGCTAAAGTCATATTTTCTACAGTCAAGTTTGGAGTGGTTCACTTTGAGTTTGTTTCTGTTATGTGCTCGTGTATTGTTGTGGTTGAAGCTGAAGTAGTCGTTGACAGGAAGGACGCTGTAGCGGATAATTTTATGAGCTATGCTTAGGTCGTGCCGAAGGCGACGTAGTTCTAAGCTTTCTAAGCCCAGGATTTCAAGTCTGGTTGCGTAAGGTATTTTGTTGCGAGTAGAGGAGTGGAGGACTCTTCTCATAAAGTATCTCTGGACACTTTCTAATGTATTTATGTCCAATATGCGGTGTGGGTTCCAGACAGATGAGCTGTATTCAAGGATTGGTCTGGCAAATGTTTTGTATGCTGTGAGAAAAATAATTAAACAGGAATCCAGAATTATGTACAATATAAACAGTTTAATTACACTTTGATCAAAGGGTCCCTACATGGTCATCCATGACACAAAATAGAGACAAAGGCCATTATCCTGAAACATAGATTTATAATGAACATGACTCCACCTTACTCCTCCCATCATCCTCCCATCATATCGTCCAACCTCCATTATGTAACATCCTAACACAATATTTACAACATAGGAAAAACCCAGAACATATTCATCATCCTGACAGCTCCACACTTCCTCTCTTTCTGTGTGAACCTGCACATTCCCATTAGCTCATCCCCTGCATAACAAAGGAGAAAAACAAGCATGTTCTCTCTCTGTTCCCACAAAATTGGTCAAAACATTTCCTGTTATTCTGAGAAAAGTGAAAATAAGCTGACATATTACATTTTGTCACACATCATTATTTCATTACAAAATCATTCAAAATGGTTACACTATGGTTCTTGTTACATGTCATTTTTAACAAAAATAATTTCATTTCTCACAATGCTCTGGTTAGTAGTGTGATATTACAGGAGAAGAAGCTACGTAAGATTAGGTTAACAGTTCTTGAAGCCTTTTTGGCGATGTTGTTGCAGTGGGCTTTGGCACTTAGGTCATTTGAGATGAGTATTCCAAGGTCCTTGACAGGTTGAGGGTCGTCTGCAAGGTCTTGTCTGTTCAGCTTGTATTTGGTGTTCTGGTCTTTTTTGCCATAGGACAGAGCATTTGTTGGTTGAGATTTGGAGTTGCCAGATGTTTGACAGATGTATTAAATCATACATCATTCCAACAATTTTTCATAGTCATCTAAATCTTATCAGTATTGTATAAAATCCATATATTTTCCACGTCTTATATTCCACTCTGTCATTATTGTTGGAAATGTGAATGGTTCCTCTGATGTCATTTCTGGGACCTGTGGGAACCGTTCTCCCAGCTAAGGAGTCCCAGCCCTGAGTTCTCCTGCTTTGGCCTTGACTTTCCCCATCCTGCCAAGTTTCTCCTTCAGACCCTGCTTCTTCTCCAGCTTCCCATCCTCCTTCTTCCTCATGTGGCCATCACTTATCACTGCTACGTCTATCAGCACCACTGTCTCCTGGTCCTTGTCTACCACCACGATGCCTGCTTGATTGGGCAGTACTACCTGCCTGGCTGTCTGGTAGACGCGCAGGACCTTAGTTCTCCTATTCTCTATATAACCTTCTATGAGATTTCCCATCTGGACTTGGGAGGGTCTACCCTGTACACCGTGCAGATGCTCCTGTAGACAATGCCAGCTACTTGGTTGTGCTGTTCAGTGTGTGCTGTTCCTGGCTGCTCCCACCGTGTGTTAGATAGATAGATAGATAGATAGATAGATAGATAGATAGATAGATAGATAGATAGATAGATAGATAGATAGATAGATAGATAGATAGATAGATAGACAGAGACAGAGACAGACAGACATATAGGGAGGGAGGGAGGAAGGGAGGGAGGGAGGGAGGGAGGGAGAGAGAGAGAGAGAGAGATAGGTGAATGTTAGATATAGATATTTAGATACAAAGACACATACTCATACACCTGTACAAATGTGAGTGTGTGTGTGTACACACACACACACACACACACACACACACACACACACACACACAAACACAAAACCCCTCATGTATACATATACAGAGAGAATTGCTATATTCCAATCTATCTTCAGCCAATTGTAATGGCTCCATGATACAAGTATGGTGAAAAATCATACAAATACCATTCTTGTGTCCTCATTTACAATTACTGAATTGTAATAACATAATCATGCACATAATCATTGCATCTTCTGTTACCTGTCTCAGATCTGAAGACATTTCGGGCTATAAGAAACAAACTTGAATTAGATACTTACAATTTCCTGGGTATACTTTCAGTAGCTTCCCATATCCACTGCCTATTTCTGAAAAACAATCCAATCCAGTATTCACCATGTCTGTCTTGAAGCTTTTCTTCTAAGAACTTCTAAAAGAAAAAACCCACACATCATTTACAGTGAATGACGGAAAGATTCTCACCCGAAGGACATTCAGAATCAGAGCCTCCCTGTTGTGTTCTGACTGACCTCTAACAGGGCCCCCCCACAGAGAAGGCCCTCCCCCAAGGCCCCGCCAGCCGACATTGTTTGGTTGAAGGGACCTGGAGGAGACCCACTCTGTGGGACCTGACCGGTTGAAGGTAAGTATGAGGTAGAATGCGGTCCCGAAGGTAACCTGGTCCTAAGCCATGAAGGGCTTTAAAGATGATGATCAACACCTTGAATTGTACCCGGAGACCAATGGACAGCCAATGCAACTGGCGGAGTATGGGTGTTATGTGGGTGTATCTTGAAACACCCACCACAGCACGTGCAGCCACATTTTGCACCAGTTGAAGTCTCCGAATACTTTTCAAGGGTAGCCCCATGTAGAGCGCATTACAGTAGTCCAATCGCGAGGTGACAAGGGCATGAGTGACTGTGAGTAAGGCTTCCTTCTCCAAGTATGGTCGCAATTGGTGCACCAGATGAACCTGTGTAAGAGCTCCCCTAGCCACAGCCGTAAGATGTTGATCCAATTTTAGCTGTGGAACTAGGAGAACCCCCAAATTGCGAACCCTGTCTGAGGGAGCTAATTTTTCTCCTCCAAAGACCAAGGAGGGATAGTCAACAAATCCCTGTCCTTGGAAAAGCTCGGGTCCACGTCAAATTCAACAAGTACGACGGACCTCTCCAGCTCACCATAGTCAACGGCAGCCTTCTGAGCCTCCTAGGACTCGATTGGTTCAACTCGCTCGGCCTAGAGGTGACAGGCGTCAACGCCATCGGAACTGCGAACATGGACGACCTGTTAATGAGTTGGGCAAATATGTGGGGACTCCTATTTCATTTAGCCTTGATCCTAATGTCGCCCCCATTCGCCTTAAGCCTCGACGAGTCCCTCTCCCACTATGGGCCAAAATTGACAAAGAGCTAGACAAGCTCATCAAACAAGGCATTTTGGAGCCAGTCAACCATGCTTATTTTATTTATTTATTTTGTTATTCTTATATGCCGCCCAACTCCCGAAGGACTCAGGGCGGCGTACAACAGGAAAAAATACAAGAATAATCAAAATGCAAGTAATTAAAAAAAAACTAAATGTTACATAAGTAATCATCAAATATTAAATTTCATCATGATATTAATAAGATAATATTATTCTAAATTAATTCGCTAACTTCAATAAACAAAAAAAGAAAATAAAAGAAGAATAAACAATAAACAAATCTTCAACAAACTATATATATCTAATATTATCAACATTAAAAATAACCTCAAAATTATATAAAACTTAACTAAATATTGCATAAGTAATCATTAGATAGGGAAAAGATAAAATACAATCATATTAGTTTCTATCCATCCAATATATTTCAACATCACATTGTTTTGTATCTTGATAGTTCATCTTTTAATAGTTCAATAAATTCAAATTTGTCAAGTCGTCTCCCGTCTGCTCCCAAACCTCCATCTCCTCTTCCCCAGCTATCTGATTCAGGCACTCCTTTTGGATTTTTGAGTCTATTTCTTTTTGATCCATCGAAGGTGGCTTCCCCTCCTCCTCCTCTTTTATTTTCATACACCCTTCTTCTGGAATCTTGGATATATCAGCCTTTAGAACATTGACATAAAATTCAGTAGCTTTTTTTATCGTGTTGAGCCGGTATCTTTTTCCAGAAAATTTCACTGTTACTCCAACTGGTGCTTCCCATTTATATTGTAAATTTAATCTCTTAAATTCATCAATCAAAAAAGTATAGCTTTTCCTGGCTTTAAGCATTTTAGAGGGGATTTCTTTCCAAATCTTTAGTTCCTGACCATTCACCATAAGATTATTGTTAAACGTTGCTTGTATAATTCTGTTCCGTAGAGCTCTTGTGGTAAAATATATGACAATATCCCTTGGTAGATGCTTTTGTTTGGCGTACCACGAGTTGATTCTGTATGTTTTGTCGATTTGTGTAGCCAATTCCGCTTTAGAAATTCCAGACACCTGATCCAATATGTCAACCATCCTGCCTTTTAAATTTTCATATAATCCTTCTTTCAAACCTCTAATCCTTATAGCAACTTCCATAGATCTGAACTGAGTCATTAAGACCTCTTTTTCAAAATTTGCAATGTCATTTTGGATTTTATCTATGTAATTCACCGAAGTTGCCAAAGCTTGTTTATTTGTTTCAATACGTTCTGCCAAAACTTCAATATTTGTTGCTAAGCCTTTGCAAACCTCTAACACATCAAATCTTAGTTGTTGATTCATATTCTTCAAAGCAGCCTGCATCTTATGGTCTATCTCACTTATTTTCTGGTTAAATTCCAAAGTAAGTTCATGTTTCATAATCTTTAAATTATTTAATAAATTTTCAGGTGTCAAAAGCTGTGGAGGTGTTAGCTCAGTGTTAAGTTGCATTTTAGAAATATATCCAGATGAATAGTCATTTCTTTTAGTCAAAACAGTCTTTCCAAACTTTGAAGCCATTGGTGTTTCAAAAGAGTACAAAAAAGAAAGAAAGCCAGTTGCCTGATTAAAGTTCTTTCCAGTTTAAAAATCAGATAGTCTTTTATTATTGAAAATATTTCTATTATAACTTTAATCCAGAGTTAGGAGACAGAGAAAGAAAAAACCATTTTTCCAAGTTAAAAGTTTCCATAAGAGAGAGAGAAAGAAAAAAAAAAAAGCCTCTGGGGAAACGAAAGTCACTTTCACTTCTCAATCGCCATATTGTTACTCTGTTTCCTTTGTTCCCTTGCCGAAGTGAAAGCTTACCCAGGAGTTGAAAAAAAAAGGAAAAAAAGAGGTTTCAGTACTTGCCCATCTCACGCCTGTTTCTCTCTGTCTGCTTCTATAGTTTAAATGTAGTTATAAATCCCATTTTTGAAGCAGCGGCTGGTCACTCCATCTAGCTCTGCAAAAGGCAGAGGTTTCCGGATCTTCGGAGCTGGAGACAGGCTGCATGGGGAGCTCTCCCTTCGCGCCCTGCCAGATGGCTCCTAAGGCGCTGGGGGGGCTCTACCCCTCCTGTCAGGCTCTCATCTCTCCCCTTTGCCCGGGGAAGAGATTTTAAAGCCGCCAGACAGCTGTTCTGGCGGCTTTTAACAAAGATCGGAAAGGCATCCAACGAGGGATGTCTGCGATGAAGCGCTCCAAAACCGGAAGTCTTAAGTTTTATCTTAGAGGTTATTTCTAATGTCAATAATATTAGTTTAAGATTTGTGTATTTTATATTTAGTTATTACTTATGTAACACTTACCTTGTATAAGATAGAGGACTGAAGGGAGGAGGTAGGAGGTTTGTTTGTTTGTAGTGTTAAAGAGTTTTCTCTTTCTTTCTTTCTTTTTTTTTATTCTCTTTTTTTTTTTCTCTCTCTTTTTTGTATCTTTACTATTGTATACAAATGCGATATATTAGTACTGTATAGTTTGGAGTTGAAGTTTTTTTAAAAATAGTGTTCTTTTTTTCCTTTTTCCTTTTTCTTTTTATTAACAATTTAAACTTATTATTATGCCCTGTATTATCTCTGGGAAGTCCGGGGGGGGGAGGTGGGGAGGGAAGGGGGTGGGTCTGGGGGGGGGGAAATAAAAATGTTTGTACTTTGGATTTAATATTTTGTTACCACTTATGTAAGTTTGTACTAATAAAACTTTTTTGAGAAAAAAAAAAAAAACAAATACAAGTTTTTAAAAACAATATTAAAACAACAACATCCATTCGATATCATACATACTTGGGGGGTGATCTCAGGTGGATTAAGCTGTCCCCCCCACCTGCAGGAAAAGCCATGTTTTAACGGCTTTTCGGAAGGCCAGCAGAGTGGTGATGGTTCGGGTCTCTGGGGGAAGTTGGTTCCAGAGCACGGGGCCGGCCACAGAGAAGGCTCTCCCCCTAGGGCCCGCCAGACGGCATTGCTTGGCCGACGGGACCTGGAGGAGGCCAACTCTGTGGGCCCTAACCGGTCGAAGGGAAGTATGAGGCAGAATGCGGTCCCGAAGATATCCTGGTCCTAAGCCATGAAGGGCTTTAAAGATGGTGATCAACACCTTGAATTGGACCCGGAGACCGATGGGCAACCAATGCAGCTGGCGGAGTATTGGTGTCACGTGGGTGTACCTTGGCACACCCACCACAGCACGCGCAGCCGCATTTTGTACCAGCTGAAGTCTCCGGATACTCTTCAAGGGTAGCCCCATGTAGAGCGCATTGCAGTAGTCCAAACATGCTAAATTGGAGACCCCAATAGTGACCCCAGGGGACGGCAGCATTAGAATTTGTGCTGACTACAAATGTACAATCAATAAGGCTTTACAGCAGAGCGCCTATCCGGTGCCGATTGTGCATCATCTACTCCACTCCCTAGGCCCTGGACGCCTGTTTGCTAATCTAGACCTTGCACAGGCATACCAGTAGCTGCCGGTAAATGGTGCTACCACGGAAGCACAGACCACTGTAACTCACAGGGGAGCTTTTAAATGTCACAGGCTGCAGTTTGGAGTCAGCGTAGCCCCGGGGTTGTTCCAGAGTGTAATGTAACGTCTGTTGCAGAACATCCCCGGGGTTGTACCATATTTGGATGATGTCCTAATCTCTGTCTGTGACCAGGACCAGCTCCGCTGTCGAGTTAGAATGGTCCTATCAAAACTGCGTGCTGCTGGGCTTAAAGCCAAACACAGCAAATGCTTGTTGGGGGTGCCAGTGGTTGAATTTTTAGGGCACCAAGTCAACGGCCAAGGCATCCACCCCACAGAAAACAAGCTAAGGGCAATCCATGAGGCTCCTGCCCCAAAAAACCAAACAGAGCTCCAAGCCTTCCTTGGGCTCCTAAATTTTTACAGCCTTTTTCTAAAAGACAAAGCCCCATAGCCGAGCCTCTCCACAGGCTCCTGGCCAAAAACATTCCTTGGACATGGGGGCCCAGGGAGGCATCAGCTTTCACAGCTGTCAAACAACTACTAACCAATGACAGCTTCTTAATTCAATACAACATTACTTTGTCATTGGTCCTAGCGTGCGACACATCCCCTGTAGGAGTCGACACTGTGCTCAGCCACAAGCGTCCAAATGGGTCAGAGGCCCCTGTGGCCTATTACTCAAGGACCCTGTCCAGTGCAGAACAGAACTACAGCCAGCTGGACAGGGAGGCCTTGGCTTTAGTTGCTGGTCAACTAAATCAACTAATCAAAAAATTCCACAAATATTTGTTTGGGAGGGATTTTGTTTTGGTTACGGACCACAAGCCGCTTCTGGGGCTTCTTGCGGGGGACTGCCCCACTCTGGCTGCCCTATCCGCCTGTTTCGGCCGGTGGGCCATCTTTCTCTCAGCCTACTCCTATCGCCTGGTACATCGGCCAGGAAAAGACATGGGCAATGCAGACGCTTTGAGCAGGTGCCCATTGCCCGACCTCCTTACGGACATTGTCCCAGAAGCTCCAATCCTTTTGATTGACTTGGCTGATTCTGGACTGGTCACTTCCACAGAGGTGGCTAAACACACAGCCAAGGACCCCTCACTCAGAACTGTGTTGAACTGAGTGTGGAGGGGATGGCCGAAGGACCTGGTCAAGCCTGACCTTAAACCATATGAACTGAGACAGCATGAACTGTCTGAACAAGGGGGTTGCCTCCTTTGGGGCGACAGAGTGGTCATACCAACCAGCCTGCGAGCTGGAATACTCAGGACTTTACATGAAGGCTATCCAGGGATTGTCCGGATGAAAGCCTTGGCTAGGGGGTATGTTTGGTGGCCAAATAGGGATGCAGAAATCCAAAATTGGATTGGGTTATGCAAACCCTGTGAAGAGTCACGGCCTGCTCCGCCCAAAGCACCAGTCCATGACTGGGAACAACCAAAAAGCCCCTGGTCACGGCTACACACCGATTTCACAGGCCCCTGCCACGGCCAAATGTTTTTAATAATTGTCGATGCCTACTCAAAATGGCTTGAAATATTTCCAATGGGTTCTACCACCACTGAGGCAGTTATTAAGGTGCTCAGACCGCCTTATTAAGGCTTTTTGCCACACACAGCCTCTCGGACATCCTTGTAATGGACAATGGTCCCCAATTTACGGCCACCAATTTCGAGGGGTACCTTGCTGACCTGGGAATTTGCCATGCCCTGTCCTCGCCATTCCATCCGGTGACCAATGGACTGGATGAACGATTTGTAAGGTTAGCAAAGGAAGCATTAGGTAGACTAGGCTCAGGGGACTGGCAGGCCCGCATAGATAAGTTTCTGAGTACACAGCAAATAACCCCAAGTGCTACCCCTGGCCGCAGCCTGGCCAAAGTCCTCATGGGTCGCAGGCTTCGATCCGTCCTGGACCGGTTACACCCAAACTACGCCACTAAACCAAAACCAGAGGTCACACAAAAAACCAGGGCTTTCTCCCTGGAAGATTCGGTATTCACCCAAAATTATGCCGAGGGCTCCCTGTGGCTCCCTGGGGTCATAGAAACAATCTTGGGGCCACTAACATATGAAGTCCGCCTCCAGGACGGACACCTCTGGAAGAGGCACATATATCAGCTACGCAACTGAGTAAAAGGGGAATTTAACGAACTACAAATGCTAACACCCTATATTTGTCCCATAGCTAACTCAAGCCCGAGTGTCTCAGAAGGCCAACCTGAGGAAGCTGAAGTCCAGCGGCGTCCTCAATTAGAATTGGTTCCACCAGTCAAAGAGGTCACGCCTGATACATTCCAGGAGCTTCCATGCTCCAACCCAAGAGTGACACCAGACCTGTCTGAACAGGTTGCTGCCTCGCCTACGACTGAACTGCGCAGGTCAGGGAGGGTTCCCAAACGCCCCGCCTACCTCCACGACTATGTTTGTCGGACTGCTCCATCTAGAAGGGGAGGGGTGTTGTGTTCTGACTGACCTTTAACTGAACTCTAACTTGTTATGTCTAGCTGAACTCTGACTGAACTCTGATTTGTTATGTTCTAGCTGAATTCTAACTGAACTGTATGTTTTCACCCAGGTCCAGCGTTTGAATGCCCAAACGCTATTGGTTGTTGTGTCTGACAGCCCTCTATAAAAGAGCTAGCTGTCAGACCGTGCTTTGCTGGTTGCTTGAGTGAGCTAAGTAAAAGAGCTGTTCTGAAGTCTGTCTCCTGTGATCCTTACCCACTATCTAACACTCCCCATAAGCATCAGTGGAGGATGATGTAGAAGCAGCAGCAATGCAACCCATACGGTACAACCACAAAGAGTGGGGCAGATCAGGTTCCTGAAACAATGGAACATTCAGGGGGAACCAAGGAGGCGTTTGGGTGAACTAGCAGGGCCGTGGAAGCCATGATCAAACCTCATCTATGGGCGATTCCACATTTACACCTAACCATGGTGAGAGATGAACAGGGAGCTACTTTCCTGCTACTTGTGGCAGGCCCCGCGCTCTGGAACCAACTTCCCCCAGAGACCCGAACTATCCCCACCCTGCTGGCCTTCCGAAAAGCCGTTAAGATGTGCCTTTTCCTGCAGGCAGGGGGCAGAGCTTAATGCCAGCAGAACTCTCCCCCGTGTATGTCTGGTTCTTGTATGGTTGTTTTTTATATTGCAATTTTTAATTTTTATATTATGTTTTTAATTTTGTTTATTGGTTATTCTTGTATCTTCCTGTGCTGTACGCCGCCCTGAGTCCCTCGGGAGTTGGGCGGCATATAAGAAAGCCTAATAAATAAATAAATAAAATAAATACTTTGTTCCACCGTTCAGTGAGTCCTTGTCTCATCTCCTCCTAAGCCTATAAGTTTTCCCTCATCCCTCGCTCTGGCCTTAGTTTGTCCCCATAAAATCAGCAACCATCTACAGTGCTTCCACTATGAATACAATCTGATGCAACTGCTCTACGTTAGCCTTGGTTGCAGCTTTCTTCTTTCAAGACTCAGCACAACTCTGGGCTTTCCAAAGAGCTGCACTTGGGGGGAAACAACCTACATTCTCCCTCAAAGCTGGTCAATCCCCCAGCCAACAAATTACTGTGAGCTACCAGGATTTGGGGAGAGCCAGGGTCTGCCGCACCATTCCACAGTTGTGCCCAAAAGCTGCATGGCAGGTTGCAGGGAGCTGCCAAGCTTTGAGAGGGCAGGTGGAGCTTGGAAAGAGCCTGAACCCCACACTAAAAATGAGCTCTCTACAGCTCTGGTCAGCACCCAGGTAGAGCTGCTGAGGTTTGGCACCCACTGGTGCTTTCCTGCTTTACTCCCCAGAGTCAAGCTGTGGGTCCAAGACTGCCCACCCAAGCCCCATCTGAGACCTCTCCTGCACCCCTGGCCTGAACACATGAGGACAGCTTTCAATCAGCTGTCTTGCTATCCAGAGATTATCCAGAGACAATCAATGCAGGAGAGGGGTCAGCGATGGGCACAGCCAGTTTTAGGCTGGTGTCCTTTTCTGCCAGATCAAGGCCAGGCTGACGGTGGGGACAGACCAAAAGCCAAAGGATACAACAACCAAACTCAGTCAACGATCAAGTCATTCCATCAGAAGAGGGAGAAGGGAGGGCGCTTACCTCCTCACTGTCGTCTAGAATATCAGCAATATAACCTTTAGAATTGCAAAAGTGTACTGATCCAGAATAACTGAAGGGCCTGGTACTAAGTAAATAAAGGCTGCCACTATAGGCTATCCAGTCGTGATTTAGTTTGTATTGAAGGTCATCTTGGAGACATGAAAAGGGAAAGAAGAAAGAAAAATTAGAAGGAACACAGTTTCATCCATTTTTTAAAAAACCCATTTTAAGAAAAAAAAAACAGCATATAGGACAATAGTGATGTTTTCAAAATGGGGGAGATGGGAATGGGCAGAGGGGAAAAAATAAGAAAGTAAAACAAAAGGGGAAAAGCTTTTCTGGGAGGAAAATTACAAGTCCTATATGAAAAACATTTATCCTCCACTAAATATATTAAAATCTCATAGAATATCTATACCTTAAGATTGAACAATGGTGCTCTCTGAGTTTGGTCACTTTCTTGCAACTGTTATTACTCAACTAGGTCACACGAAGGAATGCAGAACCATCCAGCCCGCAAAAACAGGGAATTTTACCCAAACAATTTGTTAGCACCAAATTGGATACTTGTTGGTAACCAGGGGTGGGGGTGGATGGGAACAAGCGAACCATATGCCTTGGGCCCAAAACCCCCAGATCCAGCTCTGCTTCTGCTGTAACCTCTTGGCTTTAGTAATGGGAACTTTTGGCTAATCATGAGCCCGAGAGTCTTTCTTTTCTAACTGACCAAGTTGGGATAGCTGACAATCTGCCCAAGACAACACTTACAAAACAGCAGGGTGCACTGCCCCGATCTGCAGGACTGATGGATGGTGCCTAGAAAATTGCAAAAAAACCACCGCAACAACCTTGTCTCAGAGAAAGCTATCCCTCTATCCGGATTCTTATTAAGTTCAATCTGTGAGAAATTTACCAATCTCTGCTTGAAGTTCTGTGATCTTCTGAGCCCATGCAAGCAACTCTCTTGACACTTTCTCAGCTTCCAGGATCACTTCAGTATTTGAAACACATGTAGCAAGAGCACTTCTTCAGATCTGAAGCTGCCTCCTGGTCTATCGAGAGCCCACTTCCTTCCATGACCTAAATCTTGTGCCTTGCAGACTGGCATCCGGTTGGTGAAGAGGCTGGAGGTTAGCAATGAATGAATGGATCTCCTCCCCTCTTCATCCCTGGCTTGGGTGTTGGCTCCTGTTGGCTCCCTCATGCTTTGATTAGATTTTGTTCCCCGGCCATCAGTAGATTGCCAATCAATTTATTTACTGTCTGGAAGGAGCTGGGCTTTTTAATAGCTCCTGATTCTTCTGCAGAACCAGTTTGGAGGTGACCTGGATAAGAATTCAAGCCCAGCAGCAGATGGATGCGAATGCTCCTTCCATTCCGATGTAACCCACCAATCTAGCTAGAGGAAGGAAAATGGGCTCGGTGGCCATGGGGACAGGAATGCATTTGCACGTTAGGACTGGAGCTCTTTACTTACCATTAAGGTCACCAAAATCAGCATCCCGTGAAATCAAATAATATCTAATTTGTGCGACTGCATTTCGAAGTGGATCCCGTTTTGCCTTTTCAACAGCATCTGAAGGAGAGGTTTAATTACCATATAATAATGTTGGATTGAGACCCATTTGGTGTTGTGCTCAAGGCACCAGGCTAGAAAGAGGGAGACCATGAAATCTTTTCCCACTTGGGCATGAAACCATCTGGGTGACTTTGGGCCAGTCACTCTGGCTCAGCCCTAGATAGGAGGCAATGGGAAACTCCTTCTATAAACCTTGCCTCTTTGAAGTTCAAGCCTGCATTCTTTTACAGTACCAGAAGCCTAGTGTTGTGCCCCGCCAGCAGACTGTGCAGCTGGTAGCGGATCCCGCCCGAGAAGTGGTCGATGTGGTGATGAGCCCGTGACCTGTGCAGCTGGCACCCGAGTCGGACAGTGAAGAGGCTGGCGAGCACTCGGTGCCAGAGGCAGAGATTCAGCCAGGGCCTTCAGAACCTCCAGCACCTCCCATCAATGATGAGGAAGAAGAGGCTCCTCCTCTTCTTAATGCATGGGCATGCAGAGCTGCCAAAAGGCAGGAATGGTTCCTCAGGAGGAAGTCTCCTCGGGAGTAAGGCTTGGGGGCTCATTGGCCACTCCCCTAGCCTATTTAAGGGATGACGATGACAGTAAAACCTTTGCAGGAAACAACGTTTGTTCATTCATGTGCCTTCGTGTTCTGAAAACGTCTGCTCAGCTTATCTGTTTTGGCATTCTTCCTGCAGACTGCTTCTAGGCATTTTGTCAACCCTTGTAAGCTTCTTGAGATATCCAAGACTATTTGCTTAGACTTAAATTTTTGACTTTATGGATTATGCTAGCTGTTAATGCAGTTTAATTAACAGCTGATTTTTCAAGAAAAGACTGCTTTAACTTGTGTTTGTGTGTGTCAACTACTAAGCAAGCTTATTAGTAGTAGTCGTTAATTGAGTAAACATAGTTTTGAACAAACTGTGTGTGTGCTACATTCTTTCTGGTCCATAGCTGGGGCAGAACACCTGACAGAATGGAGAAGTGACCAATTGCTTTTTCCTGGAATGGCTGAGGAAGATTGGGGAATAGATTTATTAACTGGAAACCACTTCCATTTTGACTTTGTTGGGAACATACTCCACTGTGGAGATTGAATTTATTATATTTAATTAGACAACAATTGATAAGAGATGGCATTAAGAAACTAACATGGATATTTGATCCAGGAGAAATTACTCTTAAATTTTTGGGGTGATTTGGGATGATATGTTCGTCCATCGTATTCGAAGAGGACCTTGACAAGAGCCGAGGTGCCGCAGTGGTTAAAAGCAGCACTGCAACCTACTTCAGCTGACTGCTAGTTCAGCAGTTCAGCTGTTCAAATCTCACCGGCTCAAGGTTGACTCAGCCTTCCATCCTTCCGAGGTGGGTAAAATGAGGACCCAGATTGTTGGGGGCAATGTGCTGAACTCTGTAAACCTCTTAGAGAGGGCTGTAAAGCACTATGAAGCGGTATATAAGTCTAATTGCTATTGCTATTAATTGGGGGGGATGTCAAGACTTGCGCGTGAATTGGATTAAAGTGAGGGAGAGGTGTGCATAGTCAGCCTCACTCTCTCTTCCCCATAAGCATTTGGTATAGATGGTGATTTGGGATAGATAAGAGGCCATGGTAAATTTTCCACAAGTTGGTTAAAATTATAGTTTGTTAACACAGGGTTTTCAAACTTTAACCTTGTATTATTATTGTGGTTAATCTTCATTTGATTCACAGTCTGGGACTAGTAAAAAAAGTTAACAGTTCAAGTCCTATCCATGGACCTAAGAGCTGTTAAAGTAACATCTGAGTATATAAACTCTTTGGAGTAGAGTGGTTGTTTTTTTGCAAAGTTAGGATATTCAGGTCTAATAAGTTCAAAATTTCCATGTATCTAGTCAGCCCTTTGGGTATTGCTCCAAGGGCTCCTATTACTATTGGTACAGCCATTGATTTCTTCCTCCACAGCCACTGAACTTCAATTTGCAAATCATGACATTTTGTTATTTTTTCTAGCTCTTTCTCTTCAATTTGTGCATCACCTGGTAATTGCAATATCAATGAACCAGACTTTTTTTTCTTTTCCAAAATAGTGATGTCAGGCGTGTTGTGGGCCAGATGTCTGTCTGTTTGGATCCGAAACTCCCACAGGATCTTGACCTGTTCGTTTTCAAGATCTTTGTCAACTTGGTGTTCCCAGTGATTTTTGCTTCATTCGAACCTAAACTTCTGGCAAAGCTTCCAATGTATGATGCAATAAAGGAGAATATTTGTACCTCAGGGTTGATATGAGGGGTCCTTGGTACCCTCTGAGCTTGCTTTCTTGCAGACACTTCATTACCCAAACTAGGTAACATCATCAGTGTTAACAGCACTGTACAGTGTTACAGCAAATTGCATTCCTTACCAACACTGATGATGTTACCTAGTTTGGGTAATGAAACGCCTGCAAGAAAACAAGCAAGCTCAGAGACCATCAATGTATTTTTTTTTTTGGCAATTCGATCATGACGTTGTAGATAATCAGTCTGTGAGATTTTGCTGCAGCCACTGATAAGGCAATCCACTGTTTCATCTTTCTCTTTGTATAAGTGACATTTGCTCTTTTTATTGACATGTTGAATTTTGACTTTCATGGAATTGGTCTGCAAGGCTTGTTCTTGGGCAGCCAAAATGAAGCCTTCAGTTTCTTTCTTCAGCACCCCTGACCTCAACCAGCTCCATGCGAGCTTTGTATCTATCTTTCCTTCACTGTCCTTCAGGTATTGGCTGCGCATAGGATTCTTTTTCCAGTTACAAACTCATGGTTCAATTGTTTCCTTTCCATGATTACCAGTTTAAAAAAATGGGGGGGGGGCTATTTTGCAAGGGGTGGGAACCAATATTGTAGTACTGTATTAATCAGTATTCAGTGAGGAAGATAAAATGTGTAAGTGTGTTGGTTTATTTTTTCTTTTGAATGCACCTTTTGAATGTGTTGTTTTGTGTGTTTGGTTTTTTGGGGAGGCAGAGTTTTGCATTTTAACTTTCTTTAGAATAACATAAAAAATAGGAAAAATCCTTGCCAAGAATACTGCAGGGACTAATCCAGGCAATCTCCAAAAATCAGTCACCATTGAATGGAAGGAGAAATAAACCTGGAATTCCCACATCACGTATTAGATTTGATTACGACAGCATGTTTTAAAATACACCCACCCAAAACCAATACCATAACCAGAAACATCACAGAGAACTTTGGTTCTGCCACCCAACAGTCAGACTCAGTGTTTCCCTCCCCCTTTGCTCCACTTCTCTGTAATTCTTACTTCGACTGGCGCACCAGCATGGATGAGTTCATCCACACAGGATGCTTCAAGTTGGAAAAGTGCATGTGGTGGGAGAGATTTGGGGGCGTGAAGATTTTATTTTATTTATTTGTCAAACATGTATAGGATAGTAGTAGTTTGTATAAACATAAGTTAAAAAATAACGATTTAAGAGGACAATAGGACAGGGACAGTAGGCACAGTGGTGTGCTTATGCATGCCCCTTACAGATCTCTTAGAAATGGGGAGAGGTTGACTGCAGACAGTCTAAGGTTAAAGTTTTTGGGGTTTGGGGAAGAAACCACAGAGTCAGGTAGTGCATTCCAGGCATTGATCACTCTATTGCTGAAGTCGTATTTTCTATAGTCAAGTTTGGAGCGGTTTACATTTAGTTTGAATCTGTTACGTGCTCGTGTATTGTTGCGGTTGAAGCTGAAGTAGTCATTAACAGGATGGACATTTTCATACATGATTTTATGAACTACATTTAGATCAGATCGGAGGCGACGTAGTTGTAAATTGTCTAATCCCAGTATTTCAAGTCTGGTGGAATAAGGTATTTTTTTGCAAGCAGAGGAGTGGAGGACTCTTCTTGTGAAATATTTCTGGACTCTCTCGATTGTATTTATGTCTGATATGCAGTGCGGGTTCCAGACAGGTGAGCTGTATTCC
Source organism: Diadophis punctatus similis (assembly GCA_023053685.1). Taxonomy (NCBI): domain Eukaryota; kingdom Metazoa; phylum Chordata; class Lepidosauria; order Squamata; family Dipsadidae; genus Diadophis; species Diadophis punctatus. The sequence goes on along the minus strand of JALIGW010000006.1, from coordinate 71,872,030 downwards.
AGAATTGGTCTAACAAATGTTTTGTATGCTCTGGTTAGCAGTGTAATGTTGCCAGAGAAGAAGCCACGCAAGATTAGATTAACAACTCTTAGTGCCTTTTTGGCAATGTTGTTACAGTGGGCTCTAGCACTTACCGTATTTTTTGGAGTATAAGACGCACCTTTTTCCTCCCTAAAAGTGGCTGACAATTTGGGTGCATCTTATACTTCGAATGTAGCTTTTTTTTCCAGCCCTAACTAGGTGCTAACAGATCTTCCCAGCTCTTACCTTGCAGGCTTTTTCATTGTTACTCTCTCCAAAGAATGTTTTTCCAGCCCTAAGTCTTTGCAGGGTTTTTTTCATTGCTCTACTTGCTCCGAATAAGTTTTTTTCTAGCCCTAACCAGGTGCTAACGATCTTCCCAGCTCTTACTGGCTTGCAGGCTTTTTCATTGTTACTCTCTCCGAAGAAAGTTTTTCCAGCCCCAAGTCTTTGCAGGGTTTTTTTCATTGCTCTACTTGCTCCGAATAAGTTTTTTTCTAGCCCTAACCAGGTGCTAACGATCTTCCCAGCTCTTACTGGCTTGTAGGCTCTTTCATTGTTACTCTCTCCGAAGAAGGTTTTTTTAAGTCCTAACCAGGGGATAAAATAATGTGCTGAAGCTGACCAGACTAAGGACGATAGCCAGATGAATACCTGGTAGGCAGATTTCCCCCCCCTATTTTCCTCCCCAAAAACTAAGATGCGTCTTATACTCCGGTGCGTCTTATACTCCGAAAAATACGGTACTCCAAGGTCTTTGACAGAATGAGGGTCATCTGCAAGTTTGTTTCCTCCAAGTTTGTATTTTGTATTCTGATTTTTTTTGTGTAAGACAGAGCATTTGTTCGTTGAGATTTGAAGTTGCCAGTTGTTTGACCATTCTGCTACATGATCAAGGTCTTTTTGAAGGGTAGCAGCATTGTCGGTCGTGTTAAATACTTTAACATCATCAGCAAAGAGAACGCAGTTGCTTATAATATGATCACAAAGATCGTTTATGTAGAGCAGTGGTGGCCAGACTTAAGCATACCATGCACCAATTTTTTCACATACGAGTTCAGATGCGCCATACAACTCAAGCACGTTTTTTACCTTCTTACTTTCACGTTTGGGGTTGTAAAATAGGGATAGGGGTAGGATCTGCTTTGCTTAAGGGAGGAAAAGGAATAACTCAATCACGCAATTCAATTTTCTTTTGCACTGTAGTGGATAACAGGAATTTAAGCATAGAAAAGTATAAAACTAAAAAAAAGTGAAAAAGAACAAATAGATCACAAGTACGTAAGCCGTATCACACAGAATATCAATTATGTGGAATATGAATTCTATGTTCGCGTCAAGAAAAAGTAGTGGCGCTCTTCTTTGACAAACGTAATATATATTTAATGTTGAATCTGTCTTTCAATCACTCTCAATACAAAAACCACACTAGTACACTCAATAAAACACTGCTTCAAACTCCACGCCACGATGGCTCACTCAGAACTGACTGACCATATCGAACGCTCGCCGCTCATTCGCACGTGACTTCAAACACATGATGTGTTGCTAGTGCGCAGTGTTTGCGATCTTTTGAGCAGGAACACGCAATGGCAACACCGATAAAAATATTTGTATGTTTGTAAACCTGCCATAAAGTAACATCGCACAAGTTCCATTCTAAGTTTGAATGAGAAGTTTAACATTACCAAAGGCTGTACGAATTGAACTGAGATCACTTTGGTGTTGAAAACATTAAGATGGATTCAGTTACGACACCTATTTTAAAAAAATAAATAGGCGCAAGGATGCAATGCGCCACTTGAATCATCCAATGCGGCACGTTTGGCGCATACGCCATGGTTTGGCCACCCCTGATGTAGAGTATGAAGAGTGTTGGTCCTAGAACACTGCCTTGAGGGACACCACTGTTGACAGGAGCAGGATTTGATATGGCACTTCCTATTTTGACCACTTGTTGTCTGTTAGACAAGAACGCAGTTATCCATTCATGTAGGGGTCCAGAGATGCCATAAGATTTCAGTTTCAGAAGTAGTTTGTCGTGTACTACTGAATCAAAGGGTTTAGAAAAGTCTATGTAAATTGTGTCCATTGTTTTACCCTGATCAAGTTAAATGGTCCATATGTTTTTGCAATGTACGAGTTGCAGATTACAGGATAATTTTTTCCTGAAACCAAATTGTTTGTTGGAGAGTAGGTTGTTAGTTTCTAAGTGGAGTGTAATGGATTGGTTTATGATTGATTCCATGATTTTGCAGGTGATGCAACCCAAAGAGATTGGTCTGTAATTTTCAATGTTACTTGGATCTCCTTTTTTGAAGATAGGGATGACTGTGGCTAGTGACCATAGGTTGGGTAAGGAGCTAGTCCTGAAGGATTTTTAAAAAATTATGCTGAAAGGTTCAGCCAAGGTTGTGGAGAGCTTTTTTAAGAAGTATGCACATAGTCCATCAGGTCCAATATAGAGAGATGGTTTTAGGTTGTGTAATGCCTTTCTAACGTTATCTTCTGAAAAATCGATTTGTGTTAGATCGTTGAAGTTAATTGTGGTACAACTAGGAAATATTGGGCATGAGCCATTGCTGTTTACAAAGACTGAGCCGAAGAATGTGTTAAAGAGATTGGCTTTAACATCGTTATAGTCTTTACCATTTGGTCCTTTAAGGGGAGGGAGGAATCTTGAGTCTTTGAGTTGGTTGATTACAAAGTTATAGAAGGCACATGTGGACTTCTTGATTGATGTGATAATTGGTGCATTCAGTCTTTATTTGGTGACACAGATTTTTGTAGCGGCTTTTAAAGTTTGCAAGGTAGCCTGTTTTATTTTTTCGCCAAAGAGATCTTTTTTTGGATTGGAGCTTCCTTATTTTTATGGGTAATTTATTTTTCTTGGTTTTGGTGATTATTAGTGGTACATATAATTTAATGACTCTTTGGATTTCAAGCAAAAATATATTGTAGTAGTCTTCGGCAGTATTACAGGCAGTATTACAACCCTTCATTACTTGATCCTGTAAATGATTGACATTTCTTGGGGTGTGAAGGGGACGGGGGAGAAATGCCCCTTCAGACTTGCAAGATTGAGGTCAGCCTTGCAAGGTAGTCTTGACTTACAACAGTTCATTTAGTGACCTTTCAAATTTACAATGGCACTGAAAAAAGAGATCTAGGACCATTTTTCAGATTTACGGCCATTGCAGTATCTTCATGGTCACGTGATCAAAATCCAGGCGCTTGGCAACTGATATTTATGACGGTCGCAGTGTCCGGGGGTCATGTCATCCCCGTCTGTAACCTTCTGACAAGCAAAGTCAGTGGGAGCAGCCAGATTCAATTGACAACCCATGTTAACAACTGCAGGGATTCACTTAACAACTGTGGCAAGAAAGGTCATAAAGTCACTGAACAACTGCCTTGATTAGAAAAAGTCATTTTGGGCTCAATTGTGGCCATAACTCGAGGCTACCTGCAATTCTCCTTTACTGCAAGGTTACATTAACAGCATCTGAAAGTCCACTTCTCTCCCCCCTCACCTTTACAGCCCAAGAAACTAGGGAGAGTCTCTTGTGAGATGTTTCCCACACCCCTATGGCAGCTGCAGGCTCACTTGGATCTTTGCCAACTATTGTCTGGCTTTGGACTCTCCCTCTGTCTCCCAAGCTCATTCTCACATACCATTACAAACTCTCAGAATTGATTAATTAGTTGGATAAAATTAAAAACTTACATAAACTGATATACCAAAGGGTGTACAAAAACAGACAGAAGAGCATGAGAACGCCAAATGTTGCGCAATTGTGGCCTGAGAGAAATAGTTCCAATTTGGTTGGCTTGCCTGTGTTTGGAAAGGAAACCTTGATTAGAAATGATCTTAAGAGATAACAATAAGGATCACACTATCTTCATGATGCATTTTCACATGCTGTGGGACCCTAATCTCCAACTGCTCCAGAGCTGGGCCCTCAACAAGCCAACCTGTTCATTAAGAAGCCTTCATGAAATGCTCACCTTTGGAGGAGAGGTTAAACCTGCCCTATACTCTATGGTGGCCTTAGATTATAGACACAACATCCATGCCAGGCTTCACTGAGTAAGTAGGGAGCAGAGTTTGGACGCACCACTGAAGGGTCAAAGCATCCAGCCCAAGAAGGAACTGATAGATTTGGGCCTTGGACCCAACTGTTCCTTGACTTTCTTAGAACAAAACAGCCTCATGTGCTCTTCCCTTCCCTTCCCTTCCCTTCCAACTTTGCTCACCCTCAGCAGACCAATGGCTGGCCTTGGGCAACAAAAGTTCTTAGGCATTCCAGACACTCACCATAGAAAGACAGTTAACCATAGCCAAATTGGCAAGGGGGCTTCTTCCCTTATGAGAGAATCCTTCTCTGTCTCTCCCTGTAATGGAACATCCCCAGTATTTGCTCCTTCCCCCTGAAATGTCGTCCCTCAGCTCCCTTCCCCCTTTTAGTTGGTGGGCCGTGCTGTGTGTCCTCCTCTGAGCAGGCCCTCCACCCCCCCTGTGCTTCCTCTGACAGCATCCCAGGCTTAGCAGGGGGTCTCCATCCCTCCTCTGCCTGGAGAGGGTCCGGATCCTCCCTCCCTTCCCTCAGACTTCTCCTCTCTTGGAGGGGCCTCCCTCCCACAACCATCCCCACAACCAGATGGAAGGCTGTGGGGAGGGCGAAGCAGCATCAGACCTACAAACAAGCCCAAAGTGCCAATGCAGCTAATTCCAATTTCCTTGGCAGCTTAAGCATTATGTGTAGCTATCTGCAGATAAGAAATTTTAAAGATCCTTGAGATAAATACATGTCCAGCATCTGACAAATATGAAAAATAAAGAAAAAAAATTAAAACTATAAAAATAATTACAAAATAATAAATTAATTACCGTATTTTTCAGAGTATAAGACGCACCTTTTTACCCCCCAAAAGAGGGTGAAAACTTGGGTGCGTCTTATACACTGAATGTAGCCCCACTCACCCATAGCTGGAAGACACACGCAGATTTTTATTTTCTGCTGAACTGGATGCAAGGGGGTAAGTGAATAACTGTAGGGACTTCCGGCGCTGACGTCACGCCGGTGCGAGCAAGCTGACGGAGCTCCGTCTGGTGCGCCCGGTATTTCTTGCTTTTGTGGCCGTTTGAGGCAAGGTCAGCTCTGGGAAGGAGCACCGATAGAGAGGGGCGACCTCGGAGCGTCTGGGGAAGAAAGGCGATCTTCGTACAGAGCGAGAGGTACCCTCAGATCGAGCAAGAAAGTGATCGGCCATTCAATGGCCGACCCAAAGATGTGGCTGTCAGCCTGACAAGGAGGAAGGCGGAAATAGAACAGCGAGTCGTATCGTGAAAACTTTATTCTGCAAATCAAGAAAGCTTCTTTATTGTGAGAAGTGAACCAAAGGGAAAAAAAAACCTAAAAGAGATCCGGAGAGGATTATATAGCGGCGAATTTGTGACAGGAACGGAGACAAAGTAAAGTAAGTGACGAGATGGAACAGAGGAAGTGTTGGAAGGATCGAGTAGTGGAGACAAGTGTGACTTTTTTTCTTGGACGTGAGGGAGAGGCTGGAGAGGAAAGGAAAGGAAAGTGATCGAGACAGAGACTGAGATTGATTGAAAGTCGGGAGACAATTAGAGGGCGAAAGACGGAGAAAAGTGGCAAGAGGATCTCGAATAATAAATAAATAAATAAAGAGACTCCATTTTGGAAATTCAGTGATATTAGAACGGAGAAGGACAAGTAGCAAGAAGGCTGGACTTAACTTTATGAAAAGGTTGGACTACAAAACCAAGAACTTCAGTTTTTCTTCCTTTTCTCCTTTTGCTTTTTGCACTACAGATCTTCTCCCTTTTCCCTCCCATCTTTTCTTCTTTGTTTCTTCTTAATAAGTAAAGATATTCTAATATACATTACTATATAGAACTTCAATTAAGGGTTAATTAGCTGATTGTGTCATATCTGTAAAGATATATATATATATATATATATATATATATATATAATATTTACAACTAAATACTATATCATAATCACATTATAACTGTATATTTATACTTAAATATTTGATTATATTCTTACATAGATTTATACAGATATATATAGCTACCTATCCCTTTTTCTTTTAAAAAAAACTATTGATAAATTGATAAAGAGTATTGATAAAGAATATTAAATCAAAGGCCTAAATAATTGTTGGATACAAATACTACTGCAAACTGTGACTGTGACTATAACAATTATCGATTGCTTTTGTATCATATATTACTATTAACCCTTATAGACTCTATAGAAAAATAGTTACTGAATATACTTAAGATAACTCAAATGTCTACCATGACGACAACTCTGACAAAAGGGGGTAAAAAAACTTTAACTGCAACACCAACCTCAGTAGGACAAAAGCCACAGGAAAGTGGTACAAGTGCTGCAAGTAGCACTGCAAGTAGTGAAAAAACAAATTCAAGTGCAGAGATGCAGGGCATACAAACCTCCATATACTCTTTGCAAGAGATAATATTAAAGATGCAGGAGAATTTATCAAATAGACTGGATGGGGTGAAAAATGAAATGACTGAGGTAAAAAACAATATGACAAAACTTGATGACAGAGTGAGTGTAATTCAAACAGCACTGGCAATTAGCCAAAAACAGATTCAAGAGGTGGTAGAAAGAACTGATAAAGTGGAGAAAAGGCAAGATAAAACGGACAATAAACTGGAAGAGATAAACAAAAATCTTGAGGACGCCATATCCCATTTAGAAATGGAGAAATCCATGTTCTATTTAAGATTTCAAAACATTACAGAAACTAAAGACGAAAACTTATTGGAAATAATGGTTAACATACTGGGAAAAATATTGGACAGAAGCAGAGAAGATGTAATGAGCGAAATAGATGAAATTTACAGAATCAACACTAGCTATGCCAGAAAACACAAGCACCCAAGAGAAGTGCACATTAGATTTCTAAGAAGAGCAATGAGAGATGGTATTCTTAATGCAGTAAGAGATGATACCTTAACATACATGGGAAAAGAAATCTTAATTCTTAAACAAATACCGCGAAGAATAAGAGACAAAAGGAGAGTCTATAACTTCTTGTCAGCACAACTCTTTAAACATAAGATAATGTTCAGATGGCTCATTCCGGAGGGAATGCTAATCACGTGGAGGGATAGGAAATTTAAGATTGATAATGTGGAGAAGGCACAAGAATTTTACGATCAATTAGTAGAAGGAGAGGATAGTCAAAGCAATCAAGAAATGAGAACAACTAGAAGCTTGGAGGAGTTAGGAGCTAGCAACCAACGAGAGGAACGAGAAAGAATAGGTTATAATGGGACAATGAAACATGAAGGAGCAAGACCAAGGACAAGAGCGCAAACAGAGATGCTTTCGAAGGGAACTACTAAGTAACAGGGAGGAAGAACAAGAAATTAACTTATTATCAGAAAATATCAATGGATTAAATTCACCCATAAAGAGGAAACGTGTACTGCTTGATCTTAAGAAACAAAACAAGGATATAATCTGTATGCAAGAAGTCCATATAAAGAAAGAATCTGAAAAATTATTAAACTGCCCAAAACTAGGGAAATTATACTGTGCTCTACCGCAGACAAAAAAAAGAGGAATTGCATTGTATATTAAAAGCTACTTACATTCAAAATTAATATATGCGGATGAGGAAGGTAGGATTTTAATAGTGGAAATAAAAATAGGGAAAAATGTATTTTGATTATCGCGATATATGCACCAAATAAACAACAAAAAAAATTCTATTCAAAACTACATAAAATAATAGCAGACATAGAATGGGAAAACATTTGCATCATAGGAGACTTCAATGCGATAGTAGATAATAAAATGGACTATAAGGGTACAAATAGGAAAAAAATTAGAAGACAACTACCAAACACCTTCTTTAATATGATTAGTGAACTAGATTTAAAAGACATATGGAGGAAATTGAATCCAACCAAAAAGCAGTACACGTTTTACTCGAATCCCCATCAATCCTGGTCGCGTATAGATATGATTTGGACAAACATTGAAATGATAACAGATATTGATTACATTGACATTCTACCCAACAAATGGGCTGACCATCATCCAGTTGTATTAAGATGGAAAGGACGGAGGAAAAAAACATGTCGATGGTCTCTTAACCCAAATATTTTATCTGAAAAAGAATACTGTCAAAAAATTGAAAAAGAATTAAAATTCTTCTTTAAAGAAAATATTAAAGAACAGACCTCAACCCAAAATACATGGGATACGATGAAAGCGTATCTTAGGGGCTTAACTATAGCATATATGATAAAGAAAAATAAGGAAAAAAAGTTAAATTAGAGGATTTAAATTCTAAACTTAAAGAACAAGAAACTCTATTACAAAAAGACCCATCCAACAACAAATATAAAGAAGCAAGAGACTTAATAAAACATAAAATCAATTTGGAAACTCAGGAGGAGATAAGCCAAAGTATTAAAAGAATGAGGCAAAATTATTTCGAACATGCAAACAAACCTGGAAGATGGTTAGCCCACAAGCTTAGGAAAGAAAGAGCAAACAGGACAATCCAACAACTTGAAGACAATGAGGGAAAGCTCCATAATGAAACCGAAGAAAAGAAGAAGATAATTCAAGACTTCTACGCAGCTCTATACGGAAGGACAGAAATCCAACAAGAAAACATTCATGGATACTTGGACACCACAGATCTGCCAATCTTGCCGGAGGAAAAAAGGGTAGCATTAAATAAAGAAATAACAATTGAGGAATTAAGAACGGCCATTAAAAAACAAAAAAATAACAAAACACCCGGACCGGATGGGCTTCCAGCGGAGATATACAAAAAACTTCAAAATACCTTAGAAAATGAAATGCTAGAACTGTACAATGAAGCACTAAACCAAGCCAAAACACCAAAATCATGGGAAGAAACATACATAACTCTTATTCCAAAAGAAGATACAGATAAGACAATGATAAAGAATTATAGACCAATTTCACTATTAAATTCTGACTACAAAATTTTTTCAACTATATTGGCAGAAAGATTAAAAACAATTTTAAACCAAATGATACATTCGGATCAAAATGGCTTTCTCCCAAAAAGACAAATTCGGAACAATACAAGAATAATAATGAATGTGCTAGAATACTATGAAACCTACTCTAACCAACAATTGGCTCTAATATTTATTGATGCACAGAAAGCCTTTGACAATTTGGACTGGAAATTTTTTATTACATAACTAAAACATATGAAATTCGGTGATAAGTTTATTCAAACAATAGAAACCATATACTCCACACAAACTGCAAGGATCCTAATTAATGGCGATATGACTAAGGTGACCAGACGTCCCGATTTTGGCGGGACAGACCCGCTTTTTAATCATTTGTCCCGCGTCCCGCCCGCCCACTTAAAAAGTCCCGATTTTTTAAAACAATGCCCGACTAGGGCATTCTTTCAAAAAATCGGCCTGCAGGCACTCGAGGACGGCCAGGTTGGGCCCAGCCACAGGGGCAGCAGCAGCAGCAGCAGGCCCTCTCAAAATCGGGACATCTGGTCACCTTAAAACACCCACCCATGCCTTTCTCTCTGCAAGGCGGGCGCGGAGAGATGACGTCGCTGCTGTCGGCGCCCCACGCTGATTGGCTGTTGAAGGGTGAGCGGCGGCGGCGGCAGCAGCAAGCCGGGAGCGCTCGCCCAGAATTTGAGTCAGCGAGCAGCTGGGCATCGGGGCTCTTCCCCCGCCTTCTCCATCCTCCAGGGTCGCCACTGCGGGGGTTCCGTCTCTCCGGTGGTGCCTGCGTTGGAAGGGAAGGGGGGGAAAGAAAGGCAGCCTGCGGGGCTTGGCACGGCTGGGAGTTGCGAGGCGGCGTAGCAACCGGGCTGTTCCTCTGGGTGTGCTAAAGTGCTCGAGTTTTTTCTCTCACACACACACATGCACAACCTTCCAACGACCGGGAAGTCGTGCTGGGAGATCCAGTCCAACCCTGTCGTTGGAAGGTTGTGCATGTGTGTGTGTGAGAGAAAAAACTCGAGCACTTTAGCACACCCGGAGGAACAGCCCGGCAAAGACGGGTGAGGAAGGAGAGAGAGGGGCAGGTCCTGTCCCCAGAGCTCTTCGGAAGCGGGGCGCAGCGCGGGCAGGAGACACCCGGGGAACTTTCCTCCTCCTCCCCCTTTTCTCCCTGGCTCACACGCTTACACAAGTTACTTTTTTTCTCCTCAGCGCGCGCCCTCCCTCCGCCCGGGCTCCAACCTCCCCCCCCACTTTCGCGCGCACGCAAACCCACCCCCACCCACTTCAGAGGCTCCTCCGTCCGTCCCGTTTCCCCCCCCACGCCGCCGCCGCCCTCGCTCCCCACCCCCTCCGCGCGCTCAGCCAGCCAGAGGGCACGGAGAAGGAATTCGAGCACTTCAGGAAGCCGAGCCGGCGGGACTGCGCCGGGTTTCCTAGATGCCTCTCTTTGGCCAGCGAGGACTGCGAAAGCTCCTAGGAAGAAAGGAGGGCGTGTAAAGGCAGCCGGGGGGGGGATATCCTCGGGAGAGGTTGCTGACAGCTGTTTGAAGGATTGGCGTTCTTTGCCCTCTGCGCATGCGCAGAGGGCAAAACTCATGGCGGCTCCCCTAGAAACCCACCCCCCTGTCAATGGTGTCCCGATTTTTTTTTTTAACAAATCTGGTCACTTTGGATATGACTGACTCAATAGAAATCAAAAAAGGCGTAAGACAAGGTTGCCCTCTATCCCCTTTACTGTTTATATTTGCTTTAGAAACTTTGTTAAATCAAATCAGGAAAAATCCTAATATAGAAGGATTGAAAATCAGGAAGGAAGAATATAAGATACAAGCATTCGCAGATGATATGGTTTTCATTCTGGAGAATCCCCAAAGCTCCGGACCCGAAATTATGAAGGAAGTAGAAAGATTCGGAAAGGTGGCTGGCTTAAAAATTAACAAAGACAAAACAAAAATAATAACTAAAAATTGCTCACAGAAACAAGATAAGAAATTAGAGGAATTACTAGGGATTCAAACAACTAAAAAAATAAAATATTTAGGAATTTGGATAACGGCTAAATGTACAACAATTAAGGAAGACAATTACACTAAATTACTACATAAAATTCAAAAAGATTTGGAATTATGGTCCAAACTACAAATCTCTTTAATTGGAAAAATAGCCACAATTAAAATGAATATCCTACCCAAATTGCTGTATTTATTTCAAACTGCCCCAACAAAATTATGAAGTAAATTTTATACGGATTTAGATAAAATAATATTGAAATTTATCTGGTCAGGAAAAAAAGCAAGAATTAAAAAAAAACTACTACATGATAAGAGAATAAGAGGTGGTTTTGGACTACCAGATTGGAAATCATACCATCAAGCAGCAACAATGACTTGGATAAAAGAATGGGTGACACTTACAAATAAAAGAATTTTAACAATCGAAGGGCACGACCTACAAATTGGCTGGCAATTTCATCTGGGAGGGAAAACATCAAATACACAAATATTTCCAAAGACACCACATCAGAGGAACATTATTGGAAGATTGGCTGGAAATTAAACACAAACACTACATTCAAATGCCCAAATGGATATCCCCAATGGAAGCCCTAATCTACCCCAATTTGTTAGACCTGAATAAGAAAATTACTTATAACGAACTACTCGATGAACATAATAACTTAAAAACAAGAGATGATTTGGCACTACAGGGAAAAAAGATTGATTGGTGGCCATATTTACAAATTCAGAAAAAATACAAAAAAGATATGTTACAATTTGGTTTTCAGGAAAAAAATCAAGAATTAGATAAAATCCTATTAGGCCCAGAGGATAAAATAATATCAAAGTTGTATAATTGTATCCTTAAGGTAAAATTGGAAGAAGAAATAGTAAAAGAGGTAATGATAACATGGGCACAAAATTTCGGCTACAATATTGAATTGGATCTATGGGATCAAATATGGAACCAAAATTACAAAATGACAATGGCCGCATCCTACAAAGAAAATACGTACAAAATGTTCTACAGATGGCATCTACCCCCGGCAAGATTGGCAAAAATGTTTCCACATTTGTCACCGAAATGTTGGAAGTGTAAGCAGGAGTACGGAACTTACTATCACATGTGGTGGACATGTTCAGAAATAAAAAAATACTGGAAAAAAATACAGAATTGGATTGAGGAGATAACAAAACAAAAAATAGACCTTAAACCGGAAACTTTCTTATTAGAATTAACGAAAACAAAAATAGATAAACCGACTCACTATCTCACATACTTCAAATAATCACAGCAGCCAGAATATTATACGCACAACACTGGAAAACCGATATAATACCCACTAATACAATGTTAATAACTAAGATCTTAGACTGCGCAGAAATGTGTAAATTAACAATGAAAATACAAGATAAAGAAGACTCAGAATATTATAAAATTTGGGATAATTGGTATAAGTGGATGGAAAATAAACAATAAAATAAACAAATCAATTACTTTAAGGGTGATAATAATCAAATTGAGAAAGACTGAGGATAAGCTAGGGATATAACAAACCAGATATTGAAATGACACGATACGCAAACGCTGTAATAAATTTATACAATTTTTTTTTCTTTTTTCTATTTTTCCTTATTGTATTTATATGTATGTATGTATGTATGTATGTATATATATATATATATATATATATATATATATATATATATATATATATATATATATATATATATATATATATATATATATATATATATATATATATATATTTGTGTGTGTGTGTGTGTGTGTGTTGATGTATAGTTCTTTTTTTTCTGTATTCATATATGAAAATATATAGTAACAAATAAGATTGATTTATGTATAGATACCTATATAAGTATATATATATATATATATGCATACGCCTTTTTTTTACATGTTGTTATTTGTATGTTTTTTTTCTTTTTTCCCTCTTATTTTTGTATTATTTTTTTTGTATTTTTGTATATTTTAAAACAACTCAATAAAACTATTTTAAAAAAAAGTGAATAACTGTAAATGTCTGTAGAATGTTCAAATTATTAGACTTGTTTTTTAAAGATTGCTTTAAAGATTGCTGAGGTGGGAGTGGGAGGCACTGTTTTACGGTGGTTCTCCTCCTACCTCTCTGACAGGACGCAGTCGGTGTTGACAGGAGGACAGAGGTCGGCCCCTAGGCCCCTGGTTTGCGGGGTGCCACAGGGCTCGGTCCTCTCGCCCATCCTGTTTAACATTTACATGAAACCGCTGGGTGAGATCATCCGACGACATGGGGTGAGGTATCAGCAGTATGCTGATGATACCCAGTTGTACATCTCCACCCCGTGTCAATTCAGTGAAGCAGTTGATGTAATGTGCCGCTGCCTGGACGATGTGAGGGTCTGGATGGGAGTGAACAGACTCAGGCTCAACCCAGACAAGACTGAGTGGCTCTGGATATTGCCTCCCAAGGACTATGTCGACTGTCCCTCCTTGGTTCTTGGGGGAGAAAAATTGGCTCCCTCAGAACAGGTTCGCAATTTGGGTGTCCTCCTAGACCCACAGCTAAAATTGGATCAACATCTTTCAGCTGTGGCTAGGGGGACCTTTGCACAGATCCGTCTTGTGCACCAATTGCGACCTTACTTGGAGAGGGAGGCCTTGCTCACAGTCACTCATGCCCTTGTCACCTCACGGCTAGACTACTGTAACGCGCTCTACATGGGGCTACCCTCGAAGAGCATCCGGAGACTCCAGTTGGTACAGAATGCAGCTGCGCGAGCTGTAGTGGGTGTACCAAGATACACCCACGTAACACCTCTCCTTCGCCAGCTGCATTGGCTACCAATTAGTCTCCGGTTGCAATTTAAGGTGTTGGTCGTTACCTTTAAAGCCCTACATGGCTCAGGGCCAGGTTACCTGCGGGACCGCATCCTACCACATACCTCCCTAAGACCGGTTAGGTCCCACAGAGAGGGCCTCCTCCGGGTCCCGTCGGCCAAACAATGCCGACTGGCGGGGCCACGGGGGAGGGCCTTCTCTGTGGGAGCCCCGTCCCTCTGGAACCAACTTCCACCAGAGATTCGGACTATCCCCACCCTTCTGGCCTTCCGTAAAGCCTTAAAACATGGCTCTTCCGGCAGATGGGGTGAATAGGATAATCAAATTCCCCCTGAATGTTGTGTTTATAATGTTTTCTTTTTAACTATATTTTTACTTAAATTATGATTATTGTTTTTAAATGTACGCTTCTTACTCATGCTGTACGCCGCCCTGAGTCCCACGGGATTGGGCGGCATATAAGAGCGTCTAATAAATAATAAATAAATAAATAAGTTTGGGGTGAGATATCATCAATATCGCTATCTTCAAGCGATTCCTTGTTCTGGCCCCTCTGGTTTGGTTCCATCTAGCTCAGCCCGAGTACCTGATAACCAGGGATGTCAGGGCCCTGGGCTCAAGCTGCTGCTGTTGAATGCCAGGTCGATTACTAACAAGGCCCCCCTTGTACGGGATTGAATCCTGGAAGAGGGGGCGGACCTGGCATGTATTACTGAGACCTGGCTAGGCCAGGAGGGGGGGTTCCCCTCTCCGAGATGTGCCCAGACGGGTTCTCAGTTCAGCATCAGCCGCGACCCCAGGGAAGGGGTGGAGGAGTGGCAATTATAGCTCGCCAGAACCTAAATCCTCGAAGGAGCCTTGCCCCGGAGATTGTTGGGTGTGAGACGCTCCTTCTGAAGTTGGACTTAGGGGTTCAGGTGGGCCTTCTGCTAACGTACTTGCCTCTGCCTGTTCTGCTCGAGGCGGTAGCAGGGCTGGCGATTGAGTTCCCCAGGTTGATGGTGCTGGGGGACTTCAACCTGCCATCGCCCGGTGAAACCTCGGAGGCAGTCCAGGAGTTCATGGCTTCCATGACAACCATGGACCTGACCCAAGTAGTTCAGGGTCCGACTCATGAGGGAGGTCACACGCTTGACCTTGTGTTTCTCTCAGGGCAGTGGAGAGATGATCTGAGGCTGAGGGGTTTAGTCACAGTACCCTTGTCGTGGTCAGATCATTTCCTTCTGAGGTTGGATTTCATGGCACCCCTCCTCCACCACAAGGAGGCGGGACCAATTAAGTGGTTCCGCCCCAGGCGCCTAATGGAATCTGAAGGATTTCAGAGGGAACTTGGGGAAATACCTGTCTCCCTGGTACACGATTCATCTGAGGCTCTAGTGACTGCCTGGAATCAGGCGGCAACGGGGGCTTTACATCGGATTGCGCCTTTGCGGCCTCTCCGTGGCAGCGGATCCCGGAGGGCTCCTTGGTTTACTGAGGAGCTCCGGGAGATGAAGCGCCTAAAGAGACACCTAGAGCGACGATGGAGAGCCAGTAAAGCTGAGTCTGACCGGACACTTTTAAGAACTTGCATTGAGTCTTACTTAGTGGCGATACGGGCGGCAAAATGTTCGCATTTTTCCGCCCTTATTGCGTCCGCCGACTCCCGCCCAGCCGCCCTGTTTAGGGTGACTCGCTCCCTTCTAGCCAAGGAGGGAGCTGAAGATCCCTTGCAGGGCAGAGCTGAGGAATTTTCTCAGTTTCTGGCGGATAAAGTCGTTCAGATTCGGACAGACCTGGACTCCATTTGGACAGGGCAAGCCGAGATGACGGGGGCTAGTCTTAGTCCTGTTATATGGGACGAGTTTGAGCCTGTCACTCCTGATGATGTAGACAAGGCCATAGGAGCGATGAGCGCCTCCACTTGTTTATTGGACCCGTGCCCCTCCTGGCTGGTTTCGGCCAGCAGGGAGATGACACGCGGCTGGCTCCAGGCTGTTGTGATCGCATCTTTGAGAGAGGGGTCCGTCCCGCAGCCCTTAAAAGCTGCGGTGGTGAGGCCCCTCCTCAAGAAGCCTTCCCTGGACCCAGCGGATTTAAAGAACTTCCGTCCAGTCTCCAACTTACCCTTCTTGGGTAAAGTTGTTGAGAAAGTGGTGTTGCTCCAAATCCTGCGGCTATTGGACGATACTGATTATCTGGATCCCTTTCAATCGGGTTTCAGGCGCGGCTACAGTACGGAGACTGCTTTGGTTGCGCTGATGGATGATCTCTGGTGAGCACGGGATGGGGGTCATTCCTCCATCCTGGTGTTACTTGACCTCTCAGCGGCTTTCGATACCATTGACCATGGTATCCTTCTGCGTCGTCTTGGGGAGGTGGGAGTGGGAGGCACTGTTTTACGGTGGTTCTCCTCCTACCTCTCTGACAGGACGCAGTCGGTGTTGACAGGAGGGCAGAGGTCGAGCCCTGGGCCCCTGGTTTGCGGGGTGCCACAGGGCTCGGTCCTCTCACCCATCCTGTTTAACATTTACATGAAACCGCTGGGTGAGATCATCCGACGACACGGGGTGAGGTATCAGCAGTATGCTGATGATACCCAGTTGTACATCTCCACCCCGTGTCAGTTCAGTGAAGCAGTTGATGTAATGTGCCGCTGCCTGGACGATGTGAGGGTCTGGATGGGAGTGAATAGACTCAGGCTCAACCCAGACAAGACTGAGTGGCTCTGGATATTGCCCCCCAAGGACTATGTCGACTGTCCCTCCTTGGTTCTCGGGGGAGAAAAATTGACTCCCTCGGAACAGGTCCGCAATTTGGGTGTCCTCCTAGATCCACAGCTAAAATTGGAGCAACATCTTTCAGCTGTGGCTAGGGGGACCTTTGCACAAATCCGTCTTGTGCACCAATTGTGACCTTACTTGGAGAGGGAGGCTTTGCTCACAGTCACTCAATCCCTTGTCACCTCACGGCTAGACTACTGTAATGCGCTCTACATGGGGCTACCCTCAAAGAGCATCCGGAGACTCCAACTGGTACAGAATGCAGCTGCGCGAGCTGTAGTGGGTGTACCGAGATACACCCACGTAACACCTATCCTTCGCCAGCTGCATTGGCTGCCAATTAGTCTCCGGTCGCAATTTAAGGTGTTGGTCGTTACCTTTAAAGCCCTACATGGCTCAGGGCCAGGTTACCTTCGGGACCGCATCCTACCACATACCTCCCTACGACCGGTTAGGTCCCATAGAGAGGGCCTCCTCCGGGTCCCATCAGCCAAACAATGTCGGTTGGCGGGGCCACGGGGGAGAGCCTTCTCTGTGGGAGCCCCGTCCCTCTGGAACCAACTCCCACCAGAGATCCGGACTATCCCCACCCTGCTGGCCTTCCGTAAAGCCATAAAAACTTGGCTTTTCCGGCAGGCGGGGTGAATAGGAAGATCAGTTTCCCCCCATGAATGTTGTTTTTATAATTGTTTTTACTATGCTTTTTAATTTTAAACTTTGATAATTGTTTTTATTGTACGTTTCTTATCCTGTTGTACGCCGCCCTGAGTCCCACGGGATTGGGCGGCCTATAAGAATGTTTATTAAATTAAATTAAATTAAATTAAATATGCCGATGATATCAATTATTCTTCTGGACCCCAGGAAGATCAAGTGACAGTGTCAAAGTCCTGATCCAGTGCCAGGAAACTGTGTGGGCCTAGATGGGGGTGAACAGATCCTGGCATGATTATGTTTGTTTGGACTATGGCCATGTTGCGGGTACATTCCAATTTTGGTCTTAAGACGGCTTGCACCTATTTATTTATTTATATTTATATGCCACCCATCTCGCTAGCCAAAGCAGCTTGCTATCCATTGTGCCCAGTCTGGGGCTTCTCTTGGAGTCACATCTCCTGCTTGAACTCTCTCTGGAAGCAACTTGGCAGCCAGCACGGCTTGCAAAGTAGGGCTGTTCTATGGGCATCCTGAGGCATACCCATCACTGCCTGTGCTGCTCTCTTCTGGACTAGAGGAAGCTTCGAGACCAGCGCCAAGTAGAGCATCTTGCAGTAGTCAAGCCATGGGTGTCTGGGGAATGGGTAACTGTCTGAAGGACCTTCTGATCTAGGAAAGGGCACAACTGGTGCACCAGATGGAACCGGGCAAGAGTCCTGGAAGTCTTTAATTCACATTTCATGTTCTGGGTTCTTCATTCCCGGTTGCAGCCTCCATTGTCACAACACAAGGCGGGTCCTTGGAAGTCAGCAAATGGTCTCCAGGATCCTCCCAAGAAGGAAGTCCACGGGTAGGGCACTGACATTCTCATACATGGTCTCCTGCTTGAACAGGGAGTTGGACTAGAAGACCTCCAAGGTCCCGTCTGATGACAACGATGATGATGACACATTTTGAGGAGAAGATGGCAGAAAAGATAGCTTACCTTTTGCTGGTGGCGGTTTGGGAGCCATTTTACCTCATCAGTGCATGTAACATCTCATACCAATGTGCACAGCTGGAGAATGGAGAAGATTATGAGAATTAATGTAAGTGGAAATCCAAACATTTTGGTTAAGAAGAGAAAGCGGTCAGCAAAATGGAGACAGCTTCAGAATTAGCTAATATCTCCTTTCCTGGATTTTATGTTCTTCTAGTGGACAATCACTTAAATATGAGCCAGCAATGTGCAGCATCAGCCAAAAAAGCCAATGCAATCCTACCTTGCAATAACAGAGGGATAGAATCACATGAAATGGTAGTACCGCTTTATAATGCCCTGGAAAGACCACACTTGGAATATGGCCTCAAGTTTTGGTTCCCACAATATAAAAAAGAAGTTGAGACTCTTAAAGAGAGTGCGGAGAAAAGCAACAAAGATGATTAGGGGGCTGGAAGCTAAAACATATGAAGAACAGTTGCAGGAATTGGGCATGTCTAGTCTAGTGAAAAGAAGGACTCGGGGTGACATGACAGCAGTCTTCCAATATTTGAGGGGCTGCCACAAAAAAGAGGGGGGGGGTCAACCTATTCTCCAAAACACCTGAAGGCAGAACAAGAAGCAACGGATGGAAACTAACAAAGGAGAGAGCCAATATACAACTAAGGAGAAATTTCTTGACAATACATTTAACCAGTGGAACAGCTTGCCTCCAGAATTGTGGATGCTCCAACACTGGAGGTTTTTAAGAAGAGATTGAACAACTATTTGTCTGATATGGTTTAGGGCTTTCTGCTTGAGCAGGCAGTTGGACTAGAAGACTTCCAAAGTCCCTTCCAACTCTGTTATTCTGCATTCTATTACATCTGCATTCTGTTACTGGGTGAAAATGTGGAACATGTTTTCAGGGTTTCCTTAGAAGATTAGGGGTTAATCTGGCGTCCCAGGACTCTATGTCTTCCCCTGGAGTCAGTTTAGGGTGTTTAATATTCATTGCAGGGAGAGGGCGGGGCTGACATCGTGGCAACATGACGCCTCCCCACGGGGCTCCGTGGGATCACGCTGAAATTCGAACTGCAAGGAGGTTCTGATGGACCTAAATCACCTCGGAGGAGTGATGAAGTAAGAGAGCACACTCCCTTGATATCAGGGAATTGGCAAGCTCCAGTGGTGGGATTCAAATTTTTTTTAAACAACCGGTTCTGTGGCTGTGGCTTATTTGGGGGTGTGGCTTGGTGGTCATGTGACCGGTGGGCATGGCTACATGCATAGGGACAACTCAGAGGGCTGAAAAAAGTGAATAATGACCGGTCCTCGCATTACAATTGTCCTCACATTTATGCCCGTTACAGCATTCTTAACAACCATGTCACTCATTTCCCAACTGCTGTGCTTCTCTTCACCATGGTAACAAGATAGGGTGCAAAATGTAAAATGTGAGGACAGTCGTAAGTGCGAGGACCAGTCAAAAGTCACTTTTTCAGCCCTCTGAGTAGTCCCTATGTGCACCTGGCGTGGCCAGGTGATCACGTGAGTGAGTGGGCATGGCCAACTCAATGTCACTCACGTCAAGGGGCGCTTCTCCTTGCCTGGCCTCTTGTGACCGTGGGGATGCTGCAACAGTCGTAAGTGTGAAAAATGGTCATAAGTCACTTTTTTCAGTGCCATTGTAACTTTGAATGGTCACTAAATGAACTGTTGTATGTCAAAGATTACAAAATCTTGTACAAAAATACAAAAAGCTTCTTTGCTTGGAAAAAGCTTCCCTAAATACCAATCATTAGATTAGAAATACCTGCAAGCTGGAGTTACAAATCAGGCAGAGTGCCAGAGCACCTTAAGGAATTAAAATAGTTAAAATGCAACGATAACTATCAGCAGCCGACTCTTGCTATAAAGTGAAAGCCTTTAGCAGAGAGATCATTTAAGCTCTCCAGAAAGAGCACACCCAGGAGAAGCAATCCTTAGATCCATTTGCACCACTTAAAGATACCAGCTGGTCTCACTCACCTCATAAAATATCCTAAGGAAATCATCCAGATTTAAGGAAAGATCACATGCCCCCCAGAAAGGCAGTAAAATAATCAGTGCCATGCTTGCATTCTGCCTCTTGGAAGTACAACCCAAAAGGACAGTGCCAAGAACCACTAAAGCAGTGAAGGAAGACCCCCTCCCCAGAAAAAGCACTTGAGATAAGCCTAACTAGAATGAAGCAAAGGAGCAAACACAGTAGCTGTTGCTTATTAAACCAATTATCAGAACAAATAAGACCCAGGAACTAGCCAGATTTCTGAAGCTGGCACAAAATTGGGAAAGTGAAGCGATCCCTACACATGAGTATGTGATTAGGAAAATATTAGTATGTGCAGACATGAATAGATTAACACTTGCAATTAAGGAGAAAGAACAAACTGAATATTATAAGACATGGGACTTATTTTATCAATGGTTAGATAACAAAAATGGAAGTTAGAAACAGGGAAACAAAAGAAAAAGATTAGTGAAATATAGAAGATATGTTAAGAGAGAAAAGTAAATATGATTATTATGTTTAATATTATCATTTTAGTATTATAGAATTAATGCTAATGTAATGAATATTGTTGTAAATCTTGATTATCATTTTACAAAGATATTTATACTCGGACGACACACTGTTTAATTGAAGATGGAATTATTATATTAAAAAATAAAAAAAAATCTTAAAAAAAATTCATTGTAGGATCGCAGATCGCTCAAATGCAGCCCAGAAATAAAAGGTTGGATCGCACAGCAGTGATGAGCATGAGCCAAATATGGAACAGCAAGGACATCAGCCTGGCAAGCAAGCGTAGGTTAGTCTGCCCTATCGTGTTCCCCATAGCTACCCATGGTTGTGAAAGTTGGTCCTTAAAAAGCAAGACAGGAAGAAAATCGACTCGTCTGAGTTGTGGTGCTGGAGAAGCAGCCTGCAAACAGTGACTAGCAAACGTGACTAGCAAACAAGCCCCGGAGCGCATAAGACTAGGCATGTCACTGGAAGGCAAAATCAAAAACTGCGTCTCCCTTACTTTGGCCACGTCATGCAGAGGAATTCACTGGACAAGGCAATTATCTTTGGAAGAGTTAGCGGTACGCGGAAACTAGGCCGCCAAAGAACACAGTGGCTGGACACCCTCAAAGCTGACCCCAGCCAGAGCAGAGAACGACTCGAAGCAGCAGTGCAAGTTCAGAAGAGGTGGGAGACCACCTGGCCCATAGAATCGCCAAGAATAGGACATGACTGAATGGATATCCTTAATATTCATTGGGTTTTCCTAGTCATAGGTTGCCGAAAAAGCTCTAATCTCTTGCATTGGACTTCTTCCTTGGATGCTTGAGCGTGTGTGAATCATTTCCTTAAACTCTTTAAGTTTCTCTATCTAATCTCTCCCATTGCTGTCTCTGTCTTACCTCTCCAGGCTCTGACTTCTTTTTGCTAATTACAACCTGCCCCAATTTTATCCTTGATTCCCCCTCCCTGTTAGTAGAGGGTAGTGGGCATAGGAATGGGATACCTACGGTACCCACACTCTGGACTCTTGGTCTACTACCAGAATTAAACTGTGAGTAGGAGCTCCACCGGACTTACTCTTTGTGTCTTCAGCTGGATTTTCCTTTTGACAGTTTTTGACAGTTTGTTCCCTTATGATGTAGAATATTCAAATTCTGCCTCTCTCCCATTGGCTGGCTGCTGGGCCCAATCAGCATTCAGCACTTAGCCTTCGGTTTTCCTTCTTTGACCCCCAGAAACCTGCATATTAATTTGTGAATTTCAGAATTTCAGCGGAGTAGTGTTGCCACTGGCACAGCAGCCATGTGCTTCCAGGCCGGCATGAGGGCAGGGGGGGCTCTGCTGCCGGCTGGCAGAGTCACAATACCCCTGGCACAGCAGCCATGTGCTCCTGGGCTGGTGGGAGGGCGGGGGAGGCAACTTCCAAGAGTCGTGCTTAGTGCCAGGTAATGGGGGTCGTGTGTACATGCACGGGGGGCAGGGGGGAGCATGGGGGGGCATTTTTGCTCCCAGGAGGCTGCAGGTGTTTCAAGTAGTTTTAATCAAAATGCAGTTAAAATGCTATACAAGCCATCGAGAATATAAATACATATTTATTTATTTTATTTTTTATTTATTTATTTAGACACTCTTATACATTCAATTCCCAGTAAGGGGTATGGCTATCTGAGTATGGCAAAATAAGCTCGAAATAGATCTATAATAGTCTCCCTTTATTTTCATTTATCAGCAAAAAAACCTAATATATATATGAAATGAAATATATAAATGAAAACAAAGGGAGACTATTATAGATCTATTTCGAGCTACTTAGTTCTCGTCAGATAGCCATACCCTTACTGGGATTTGAATGTTGATTTGAATGTGCCATTGTTCTTATTACATGTCTTATTTCTTACAAGAATAAGGTTCCATTTCTCACAGTATATGTTCTCCTGCTTGAGTAGGGGCTGGACTAGAAGACCTCCAAGGTTCCTCCCAGCTCTATTCTATTCTAAATTCTATGGCGAAGTCTCTCCATATGCTGTGAAATAAAAAGTTTTCATCGTGTCTTCTGTCATGCCCAGGGAATAGTTCAGGGGTGGGTTCTAACATACCTCACCGCCGGTTTGCTTCCTCCCATGCCACATAGCTGCGCGTGCAGGTGCAGTGCCAAAAACTTGGCTTCTGCGCATGCGCAGAAGTAAAAACCAGCACAAAATAGCAAAGCAAGCCAAAAAAAGCCAAAAAAAGATGGCAGTGGCCACGGACCGGCACCGACAGAACAGGCTCCGTGATGTCACCACCGGTTTACTACTGGTTCTATAGAACCGGTAGGAACCCACCTCGGGAATAGTTACCACTTTCTTATTTTTTGGTTCAAATTGTCCGGTTCAGTTTGTGTCTGGTTAATATTTCCAGCTGTCTATTGGATCACAGGTTGGCCCAGTTATTGATGCTGTTCCCACTGTTCAATTTTGTCTTCTCAGTCTTCAGATGTAGTCTTTATGAATCAGATTATTAACTTGTCCATGCATGATGTGATCCAGAAATGTAAAATTCCCAGATACTTGTAGGCTTCATCCTGAGGGCTCCTGATGGGTTCTTTGACCATTTGGCATCCCAGTTCCCTTACTGGTCATGAGGTTAGCCTGCCTTATTGCTACTGAAGCACGTTGCTCTGGGCCAAACTCCATTGCTACACTTGCGATGTTTGTCAGTGATGGAATTTGGAGTTCTGATTTTTCCATAAATCTTCAGGTCACCCACGTAAGGCAAATGTGAGGCTTTATTTATTTATTTTTGCTGCTCAATAGCCAAGATTTATTTTCAATATAACAAAGTTGTTGGCCCATTCTATTGTGAGGAATGTATTGTGAATAGGAGAGTGTCAGCAGAATCAAAAACATAAAGAATGCCAGCAGAGTAGAAAGATAGAAAGAATATGTGTGAGTCAAATAGACACATAGAGGAAGGTGGCCTTGACGTGTCTAGATCTGAGCAAGCCTGATCCGAAATTCTTATGGCAACCTACTGACATGGCTCTTTTTCTAAGACAATGATTAAGACACAGAGGGAGCCACCACAGAGTAGGCCCTACTTCTTGGTCCCACCAGATAGACCTCCTGAAGAGGTCATACATTCCCTGCCTCCCTGCTCTGTTGGGTCAGAGGGACGGACGTGGGAAAAGACAGTCCTTCAAATAACCTGATCCCAGGCCATGTAGGGTTTTAAAGATGACAACCAGCATCTTGAATTGGACCCGGAAGCAAATCAGCAAATAATACAGTCCCTGCAAGAGAAGTGACACGTGTGCAAATCTAGACTTGCTAAAAACCACATGGGCCAATGTATTTTGAACCAATTGAAGCTTCTGGATACCTCTCAAGGGCAGCCCCATGTGGAGGGCCTTGCAGTAATCAGGATGGAGGCAGTCTGTGCTGTGAGTGACTGTGAGCAGGGCTTGTTGGTCCAGGAAAGGGTGTGACTGATGCACAACGTGTGGTTGCTTAAAGAGTTCAGATTTCTATATATTTCAGAGGGAGTCTTTCCAGTGAACCCTGAATAATAAAGGCTGCAAAGAGCCTTGATTATTTATTCTGGGTTTTCATTCTGTGCCACTAATTCAGCAAACCACAACTTATCACATCTCAATACTTTTTTTCAGATGGTGTAAGCTATATTTTGTCAAGATGATAAGAGCAAGTAGGAAGCTGGTAGAGAAAAGGAAGCTGGCAAAATTTGGTTCACACAAAGCATTTATTAACGCCATTTCAGTTGGGATTGGAGAGCTTATAATCGGATTCCACTGTCTTGAATTAGCTAGATCATCCACTTGCTCTTTGGCATCAACTTACAACAAAAGAATCTTTGCTCAGTACAAGGAGCATCATGCCAACAGTTCTTAAGGGTGCAGGGAGGTATGGCGACAATGCAGGTTTCTCTATTTCCACCATTAGGCTGCCCTGGATTCCAGAAGCTGGGGAAAAAAGCAATACTCATCAGTCCATATCTAGCACCAGTTAGAGACAGATCCTCTCCCTTCAATATTTCTGACTAATTTACATTCACTCGCTAATAAGATGGATGAATTACTTCTTTTAAATAGATGCAATTCTGATTTTTACAATTCAGCAGCTCTCTGCTTTACTGAATCCTAGCTAAATGAGTCAATTGATGATAGCAGCCTGCATATTCCAGGGTTTCAGATACATAGAGCAGAGAGAATTGCAGAAACATCTGGTAAAAAGAAGGGAGGAGGCTTATGTTTATATATCAACGACTGCTGGTCCAGAGACATAACTATACTAAAGAAATACTGTGATGCAGTTCTAGAGACATTAATTATCAACTGCAAACCATATTATTCCCCTCATGAGTTTTCCTCATTTCTCCTAATTGCTGTGTTTACACAAGCTTGTGTAAACAATGCATTATGAACTCTAGCTGACCAGATTATGCTGGCTGAAGTTAAATACCCAGACTCTCTTCAAATTATTTTGGGTAACCTAAACAAAGCAGACTTAAAGAAAGAGCTACCACAATATTTTCAGCATGTCAATTGTCTCACAAGAGGCAAGAATACTTCAGACCATTGCTACACAACATTAAAAGATGCTTATTGATCTTTACCACGAGCAGCTGTGGGTCACTCTGATCACTGCATGATGATTCACCTTGTACCTGCTTACAGACAAAGTCTTAAAACCACTAAACCAACAATTAAATCAGTGAGGACTTGGACTGAGGAGGCAAAGCTAAAGCTACAAGCTTGCCTTGATTGCACTGATTGGAATGTTTTTGAAGATACCTCTGCAGACTTGGATGAACTCACAGATACTGTAACATCATATGTCAGTTTTTGTGAAGACCTATGTATACCGACCAGGAACGTGCGAATATACAGTAACAATAAACCTTGGTTCACAGCTAAACTTAAGCAGCTACGTCGTTCCAAAGAGGAAGCCTACAGAAAAGGCGATAGAATGCTGTACAATCAGGCCAGAAATGTATTAACAAGGGAGATCAGAGCAGCAAAAAGAAGCTACTCTGAAAAGCTAAGGAATCAGTTCTCAACAAATGAACCAGTAAACATGTGGAAAACTCTTAAAAATAGATAAGCTAGAACTAGATAAGCTAATAAGCCAGGGCATTCTAGAGCCCATAGATCATGCGAAGTGGGAAACCCCCATAGTAACTCCCATAAAAAGTGATGGGTCTATACGCATATGCGCGGACTATAAGTGCACACTCAATAAGGCCCTTTAACAGAGTGCATATCCAGTGCCCGTGATCCAACATCTATTGCACACACTTGGCCCGGGCACCATTTTCGCAAAACTACACCTCGCGCAGGCGTACCAGCAGTTGCCTGTTGACGCGAGACTGCAGAAGCCCAAACAATAGTTACACACCGCGGGGCATTTAAATGCAATAAGCTCCAATTCAGTGTCAGCGTGGCCCCGGGTATTTTCCTAGGAATAATGGAAAGAGTTCTAAACAAATTGCCAGGTGTCGTCCCATACTTCAACGATGTACTAATAACAGCCAAGGATAAAATGCAGCTGAGAGAGAGACTCAGAGAGGTGCTTACTAGGTTCAGAGCTGCAGGGTTAAGGGCTAAAGCCAGCAAGTGCCAGATTGGGGTTCCGGAAGTAGAATTCCTGGGGTTAATCCCAGATCAACGGATCTGGATTATACCCCACAAAAGATAAAATTAGGGCAATCAGGGAATCTTCCACCAACAGAACTGAACTACAAGCATTCCTGGGGTTGTTGAATTTTTACAGCATTTTCCTGCAGAATAAAGCAACCATCGCTGAGCCTCTACACAAGCTACTGTCCAAAAAAGCCACCTGGGTTTGGGGTCCGGTGCAGAATGATGCTTTCAAAGCAGTAAAAAACCTCCTATCAGAAGAAAGTTTCCTAATACAATTTAGCGAGACTCTGCTGGTGGTACTAGTCTGCGATGCTTCACCTTTTGGGGTGGGGGCAGTACTGATTCATAGGCTTCCAAATGGCCACGAGGCCCCCATTGCATGCTTCTCCAGGACTCTTTCAAGCACCGAGAGAAATTACAGCCAACTAACTCGTGAAGCTCTTGCCGCTGTAGCCGGAGTCAAGCGGTTTCACAAATACCTTTTCGGATGAGACTTTGAGCTGGTCACTGACCATAAGATCTTATTAGGGCTCATAGTGGGAGACAGGCCCACTCCAGCCTCGCTCTCCCCAAGACTAACTAGATGGACAATATTCCTTGCTGCCTACTCTTACACACTAATTCACTGGCCTGGCAAAGCAATGGGCCACGCAGATGCATTGAGCTGATGCCCTCTACCGGACGTGGTGGACAACCCCACTCCGGGCTTCCCAGTTTACTTTTAATTGACTGTGCCGGGCCAGGCCTGATCACATTGGCCAACATTGCCACCCAAACCGCTAAAAACCCTGAATTTCTCATCATTTTGAACTTGGTATGGAGAGGGTGGCCACAAGGGCCAGTAAAGCCCGAATTCAAACTCTATGCACAAATACAACATGAAATACTGGTGCAAGGGGGGGGGTGCCTATTGTGGGGAGATTGCATCCTCATTCCTCCGTTGCTACTCCGGCACTACACGAGGGGCACCCAGGAGTTGTTAGGATGAAGGCACTGGCACGGAGCTATGTGTGGTGGCCCAATATGGACAAATACATAGAGGAATGGGTCGCAGGGTGTATGCCGTGCCAGGAATCCAGGGCATCCCCCCACAAAATCCCCCGTACATGAGTGGGAACAACCGAAGGCCCCTTGGTCTCGCATTCACATAGATTTCGCGGGTCCATTTCACGGTCAAACATTTATGGTCATAATCGATGCATATTCAAAATGGCTTGAAATTGTACTGATGTCTACCACTACAACCGATGCT
Source organism: Diadophis punctatus similis (assembly GCA_023053685.1). NCBI lineage: Eukaryota > Metazoa > Chordata > Lepidosauria > Squamata > Dipsadidae > Diadophis > Diadophis punctatus. Next base: position 71,844,306 of record JALIGW010000006.1, on the reverse strand, counting down.
GTAATTAAAGTGTTAAGGAAACTGTTTGCTACTCGTGGGCTGCCGGACACGGTTGTGTCAGACAATAGGACGCAACTCACTGCAACACCATTTGAGGGATTTTTAGCCAGTTTGGGAATTAAACATACATTAATCGCTCCTTTTCACCCCAACAGCAATGGACTGGTAGAAAGGACAGTTTGAGCTGCAAAAGAGGCACTAGGCCAATTGGGACCGGGCGACTGGCAAGCCCAAGTAGATAAATTCCTAATGGTGCAGCATATCACCCCTAGTAAGGCGACGGGCAAAAGCCCTGCTGAACTATTGATGGGCTGTAAGCTCCGGTCTGTCCTCGACAGATTACACCCTAGCTATTCCAATCGCAAGGAGACAAACAATTCGGCGCAAATAAGAACATTCAAGGTAGATGACCCGGTGTTCACAAAAAACTTCGCCAAGGGTCCCCTATGGCTACCTGGGGAGATCCTTGAAATAACCGGGCCAAAATCATATGTGGTAAGCCTAGAAGATGGTAGAAAATGGCGGCGCCATGTGGACCAATTACGCAGTCGCCGGCCATTAAATGCTGACTGGGGAGTAGGCCCTAACAATGTTTTCCCTACAGCTACTACTGGTCCGAGGGAGCCGGATCACTTATTTGACGATCCGGAGGCACCACCCAGCAATAGCAGTGAGTCCAGCCCAGCCGAATCCGAGACCACACCCAAGCTGTTCCAGGAAGTTCCATGGAGAGAGCCAGAGAGAGAAAACACGTCCTCTCTGCCCAAAGCCAACGCCCAACTGAACTGAGCAGGTCAACTAGAGAGACAAAGCGTCCTGCGTACCTAAACGATTTTGTATGCAAATGTGTTGGGCTTAGCCAAGGGGGGAGGGACCTGGTAACCAGGGATGTCAGGATCCTGGGCTCAAGCTGCTGCTGTTGAATGCCAGGTCGAGTACTAACAAGGCGCCCCTTGTACGGGATTTAATCCTGGAAGAGGGGGCGGACCTGGCATGCATTACTGAGACCTGGCTGGGCCAGGAGGGGGGGTTCCCCTCTCCGAGATGTGCCCGGACGGGTTCTCAGTTCAGCATCAGCCACGACCTCAGGAAAGGGGTGGAGGAGTGGCCATTATAGCTCGCCAGAATCTATGTCCTCGTAGGAACCCTGCTCCGGAGATTGTTGGGTGTGAGACGCTCCTTCTGAAGTTGGACTTAGGGGTTCAGGTGGGCCTTTTAGTAATGTACCTGCCTCCTAGCTGCATTGCAAAGGCCCTGCCTGTGCTGCTCGAGGCGATAGCGGGGCTGGCGATTGTGTTCCCCAGGCTTATGGTTCTGGGGGACTTCAATCTGCCTTCACCTGGCGAAACCTCTGATGCAGTCCAGGAGTTCATGGCTTCCATGACAACCATGGACCTGACCCAAGTAGTTCAGGGTCCGACTCATGAGGGCGGTCACACACTTGACCTGGTGTTTCAGGGCAGTGGAGGGATGATCTGAGGTTGAGGAGTTTAGTCATTTCACCCTTGTCGTGGTCAGATCATTTCCTTCTGAGGTTAGATTTCATGGCACCACTCCTCCATCGCAAGGAGGCGGGACCGATTAGGTGGTTCCGCCCCAGGCGCCTAATGGAACCAGAAGGATTCCAGAGGGAACTTGGGGAGATACCTGAATCCCTGGTACACAATTTGTCTGAGTCTCTGGTAGCTTCCTGGAACAGGGCGGCATCAGGGGTGTTAGATCGGATTGCGCCTTTGCGATTTCTCCGTGGTAGTGGATCCAGGAAGGCCCCTTGGTTTACTGAGGAGCTCCGGGAGATGAAATGCCATAAGAGACATCTAGAGCGACGGTGGAGGGCCAGTAAGGCTTAATCTGACCGAACACTATTAAGAACTTTTATTAAGTCTTATTTAGTGGCGATATGGGCAGCAAAATGTTCGAATTTTTCCACTCTTATTGCATCTGCCGATTCACACAGGGTGACTTGCTCCCTCCTAGCCAAGGGGGGAGTTGAGGAACCCTTACAGGGGAGGGCTGAGGCATTTGCTCAGTTTCTGGCGGATAAAGTCACTCAGATTCAGACAGACCTGGACTCTGATTGGACAGTGCAAGCCAAGATGACAGGGGCGAGTCTTAGTCCTATTATATGGGATGAATTTGAGTCTATCACTCCTGATGATGTTGACAAGGCCATAGGAGCGATGAGCTCCTCCACTTGTTTCCTGGACCCCTGACCCTCCTGGCTGGTTTCCGCCAGCAGGGAGGTGTCACACGGCTGGCTGCAGGCAGTTGTGATCGCTTCTCTGAGGGATCCATCCCACAACCCTTAAAAGCTGTGGTGGTGAGGCCCCTCCTCAAGAAGCCTTCCCTGGACCCAGCGGATTTAAAGAACTTCCGTCCAGTCTCTAACCTTCCCTTCGTGGGTAAGGTTGTTGAGAAAGTGGTGTCGCTCCAACTCCTGCGGTTATTGGAGGACACTGATTATCTAGATCCCTTTTAATCGGGTTTCAGGTGCGGCTACAGCACAGAAACTGCTTTGATCACCCTAATGGATGATCTCTGGCGAGACCGGGATGGAGGTCATTCAGGGGTGAAATGTGAAATTTTTCCCTACCGGTTCTGTGGGCGTGGCTTATTTTGTGGGTGTGGCTTGATGTCTGGTTTTAACAGATTTAAAGAGTTGGAAGAAGGGACCTTGTGTGGTCATCTAGTCCAACCCCCTGCTAAATGGCTCACATACCATGAAAAAGCAGCTGTTAAATTTTAACAGATTTACAGAGTTGGAAGAAGGGACCTTGTGTGGTCATCTAGTCCAACCCCCTGCCAAATGGCTCACACACCATGAAAAAGCAGCTGTTAAAATTTAACAGATTTAAAGAGTTGGAAGAAGGGACCTTGTGTGGTCATCTAGTCCAACCCCCTGCCTTTTGCAGCATTGCAAAAGCACCCAAAATGGCCCCTGCCTTAAGTAGGAGCCTCACAGAGCAACAGAGCTGAAAACACAACTTTACACAACAGCACAACAACACAAATGGCTCACACACCATTTAAAAGCAGCTGTACTGACTCACACACCATGCAAAACACACAACACAAAAGCATTGCAAAAGTTTTAAATGGCTATATGGCTACTATTTTTTTAAAGCAAAAAATAAAATAAAAAAGGTTACTTACCCTATGGAAGGAATAAGTTAGACAGAATAAGATGGATGGATAAGGATAAAATAAGGAATGCAGAGCAGATGGATGGATTGCTGGTTTCAAGCAGGCAGATTAAGTGGCTTGCAGATCAGATGGATTGCAGTTTGCAATTCAGACCAAAGGAAAACCAGGCGTGGCTGGCTTCCAAGGGCTGGGAATTGGGTCCGAAGAGCTAAGGTAAGCAAGCTGGACTCTGGAAGCTGGGTGGGAAGGTGGGTGGTTTGCTAGGCTGGAACAGCCAGGTTATATAGGCTGGGGCCCGGGGGTGGGGGTGGGTGTCGGGAAGAGCCCAGCTGATAGGTGGGAAAAGCCGCGGCCATTTTTGTTTAACAAAAGGAAAAAGCCGGGAGCAGGAAAAGCGGCGGGTGGGCAGTTAGGTACACATGGGTGGCCGGGGTACACATGGGTGGCCGGGGCTTGGGCTGGGGGCCTGGGGCCCGGGGCCCGGACCGGTACGGGGGCGTGGCCAGCAAGCCATGTGCCAAGTCCTACCGGTCCCCACGAGCCGGTGCGAACCGGGACCATTTCACCCCTGAGGTCATTCCTCCATCCTAGTGCTACTTGACCTCTCAGCGGCTTTCGATACCATTGACCATGGTATCCTTCTGCGCCGACTAGGCGAGATGGGAGTGGGAGGCACCGTTTTACAGTGGTTCTCCTCCTACCTCTCTGATAGGACGCAGTCGGTATTGACAGGACGGCAGAGGTCGGCTCCTAGGCCCCTGATTTGTGGGGTGCCTCAAGGCTTGGTCCTCTCGCCTATCCTGTTTAACATTTACATGAAACCGTTAGGTGAGATCATCCGACAATATGGGGTGAGGTATCAGCAATATGCTGATGATACCCAGTTGTACATCTCCACCCCGTCTCAGTTCAGGGAAGCAGTCGATGTAATGTGCCGTTGCCTGGATGATGTTAGGGTCTGGATGGGAATGAATAGGCTCAAGCTCAATCCTGACAAGACTGAATGGCTATGGATATTGCCCACTAGGGATTATGTTGATTTCCCCTCCTTGGTTCTCGTGGGAGAAAAATTGACTCCCTCGGAACGGGCTCACAATTTGTGTGTTCTCCTAGATCCACAGCTAAAATTGGAGCAACATCTGTCAGCTGTGGCTAGGGGGACCTTTGCACAGATTCGCCTTGTGCACCAATTGCGACCCTACTTGGAGAGGGAGGCTTTACTCACAGTCACTCATGCCCTTGTCACCTCACGGCTGGACTACTGTAACGCGCTCTACATGGGGCTACCCCCAAAGAGTATCCGGAGACTGCAACTGGTGCAAAATGCAGCTGCACGAGCTGTGGTGGGTGTTCCGAGATACACCCACGTAACACCTATTCTCCGCCAGCTGCATTGGTTGCCCATTAGTCTCCGGATGCAATTTAAGGTGTTGGTTTTGACCTTTAAAGCCCTACATGGCTCAGGGCCAGGTTACCTTTGGGACCGCATCCTACCACACAACTCCCTTCGACCAGTTAGGTCCCACAGACTGGGCCTCCTCCAGGTCCCATCAGCCAAACAATGTCGGTTGGTGGGACCACGGGGGAGAGCCTTCTCTGTGGGAGCCCCATCTCTCTGGAACCAACTCCCACCAGAGATCCAAACTATCCCCACTCTACTGGTCTTCCGCAAAGCCGTAAAGACATGGTTCTTCCGGCAGGCGGGGTGAAGAAGATCAAATTCCCCCATGGATGAATGGTTTTTTTAAAATTATGTAATTTTTAAATTGTTTCTTATATATTTGTATTTGTTCTTATTTTTGCTGTACGCCGCCCTGAATCCTACGGGATTGGGCGGCCTATAAGATCATTAAATTAAATTAAATTAAATTAAATTAAATTAAATTAAATTAAATTAAATTAAATTAAATTAAATTAAATTAAATTAAATTAAATTAAATTAAATTAAATTAAATTAAATTAAATTAAATTAAATTATTAAATTAAATTAAATTAAATTAAATTAAATTAAATTAAATTATTAAATTAAATTAAATTAAATTAAATTAAATTAAATTAAATTAAATGTTGTGTCCTGGGATTTACATGTTAGCTGAGATGTTTACAACCAGGTCTGCTCTATTGAGCAGAGAAGGTAATCACTGATTGGTTCTTCCCAACCGGGGCTCTCTATTTAAACTGGAGCCACCAGCTGGGCTTTTGCTGTTGTTGCTCACTGTAATCAATAAAGAGCTGAAGTCACTCAACCTGCCTCCTGACTCTTCAGTATTGGAACCAACAGAGAGCATATACATCTAAGACAAATTCCTTGTGTATCCAATCACACTTGTCCAATAAAGAATAAATAATAAAGAAAGAATCTAGAGAAGTAGATATAGAGATATAAATGTAGAGATCTAGATTGAGGTTTAGATTTGCTCTAGATCTAAATATATTTTAAAAGTTCAATAAATATCCCCTTCTCCTGCTGCCAAATCACAGTCACAATGGGTTATTGTTAGATTAGCGTTTTCTGTCTGTATGAAATAGAAAACTTGTTAGTGGCAAACCTACAGCAGGGCATTGGGGGCTGAGTGGGAGAGTGAATATTTGAAATTCAACAGGAGGTCCATAGGGACTTCTAGTGG